>RBNI01004941.1:0-13240 GCA_003990745.1 Jimgerdemannia flammicorona | reverse complement strand
CCCCCCTACCCTTTTCTGATGAAAGACCACTTTGTCTAACACTATCGCCACCCTCCCACCACTTTCCCCTCATTGTCTTATCAGTGCAGGTCTATCTGGTGTACTCTATCTACCACCCCCCACCAGAAGCCCTTATACCATAGCCACCAGCTTCCATTCAGACCCACCAGAGAGAGCAAATCTCCTGAGGACCCTTGGGGTGAGAATCTCAACTCCCACACCTTCTTCATCAGTAGAACCCAACCTCCTCTCTGTAGTTCAACAGTCCTTTTCAACCACCAAGCTCACAGGCAGTATAGCCACTTAGAGAAATCCATAAGGTCCAGGCCTCTCCTAACTACTGACTCCACAAGGGTATCCCAACTAATCTGGGAACTTCTTCTGGTTCAAATCCAATCTCTAGCCAGTTTTGTCAGCCTCTTCACCACCTAGGCCAGAAAGTCTAAGTGATATGCCACATACTACAACTTAGGGAACCAGTAAACATTCAGGATTGACACCTGTCCTGCTAGGGAGATGTGATAACCCCCCTAATCTCTCAGAACCTCCCCCCAAATGGCCACCCTCCTCTCCCACCACACCCATAGCAAGACTAATCCATATATAGAAAAGAAGATACTGAGATACTGTACCACCTCTCCTGTGGGGACAATTGTTTCAATGATGTCCCCTCCTACTAACCCATTCTCCAACACTATTATCTCATACTTATACCAGTTGAGTTTTACCCCAGAATGTGCCTCATACCATTCCACTATCTCTATAAGTACCCCTATATCTGCCACTGATCCAAATCCAACTACCATATCATCCACAAAAGCCCCCACCTGCTACACCATACCATACATAGAGAGCCTGGCCACCTTCTGATGGATCCTATCCATCAAAGGTTCTAGTGTAACAGCATAAAGATTAGGAGACAGCAGGTCTCCTTGAGGAACTCCTCTCCCTAAGAGAAATGCCAATCTTCTATGACTATTATACATCAGCACTGCCCTACTACCCTCCAACAAATTCAACATAGAGGTCTGAAACTGTGATGAGACACCAATTCTGTCCAGTACCTTGCCCAGCCATACTCACTGAACATAGTTGTAGGCCTTCTTCTGGTCCAAAAAGACCAGTCTACCATCCAGCCCACAAGCCTGAGCCCCTTTGATGATGCCATACATCCAGACAGTCCCATCTCTAATAAGCCTTCCTCCTATAAAACCCTGCTACTCCTCACCCAGCATCTGTTGAGCAACCTTCTACAGCCTCGCAATAATCACTTTAGTCACTAACTTCCAGTCTATATCCAGAAGTATGATTGGCCTTCAATTCTTCCAGTCCTCTTGCCTGCTCTTGTCTTTGTACAATAAGGCCACCAACCCCAAGTCCTGCTCTCCAACCTACTTACCATTCAGAAGAACATGGTCACAGAGGGCAGTTATCTCTCCTAATACTCCAGGGACCTTTGTCATCTTCTTCCAGAAATCCTAAGGTAACCCATCCTCCCCTGGTACCATTTTAAGCTTAGTTGCCACAAGGACTCTCAGGATCTCCTCCTCTTGGACTGGTAAGATCAAGTCACCCAGTCTCTCTATCTGCAGCAGCTCCCACTCCTCCAGTGTGTCTCTAATTGTCTCTTTATTAGCACCCCCTTCTTTCTCACTCCACAGACCCCACCATCACTCCTTCAAGACCTCTAAGATCTGTTGCATGCTATACACCATATCCCCCTCAGCACCAAAGACTCCATTCCACTGATATCACACTCTCCTAGCTTTGAGGAGCCTAGACAGATACCTAGTAGGCCACTCTCCCTCCTCAAGCCCCTGCCACCATAGCCTGGCAGCCATACCTCACATATGAGTCTCCTCCTTCTCTCTCAACACCTGTTGCAGTTCCACTATCTCCAATTTCACCCACTCTAACCTCCAATCCTCCACCTCATCAGAAACAAGCAAATCAGCTCATTTCATCTACAATCTCATTAGTCTATTTGAAGCACACTATATATGCTTCCTCTTCTGTCTCTCAGCCTCTCTATCAGCTCCTCCCCAATAGATCCTTGTGGTCTCTTTCAATCTTATTCAACAGATACCCACAGATAGACCCTCATGCCCCCAGACAGGAACCTTTGCCTGGATGTCCTCTACCCATAAGTCCCACAACCTCTTCTCAGCCAGCAGAAAAGAGTTAAGGTACCAATGTCTAGGTCTATCTCTACTCCTCCCAAACTGCCCCTGCCCTAACAGTCTCCAGTGATCAGACCATAGGCACCATGTCACCTCTAAAGTTTTCAAGATATTAGCACCCCAACATTCAGCCATCAGAATCCAGTCAATCCTCATACCTAAGCCATTTATCCAATGAGTATAGACCCTGGTGTTGCCCCACTGTATTCTGCTTATATTCCATAAGGAGCTAAGATTCTCCACCTCCTCCCATGCATCTAGACCACCACTTCTCCCACCTGCATGCCTCTCTCTATCAGATCTATCTAGTCACAGATCTCAAATCATATTAAAATCACCACTAAGAATATTGACTCCTTTCTTCAAGAAAATACTCTCCTCTAGCAGCTCTCTAATCCATGCAATCCTCTTGCCCCTAACTGTAGGGCAATAGTAGGAGCCCACCCTCACTGATTCCCACTCTGGTTAATGCCATTCTCCCTAGACTAAGTGATCATCCCAGCTCCTGATTTCCCCAAGTCTTCTCTACCCTTCTTCACCAGAATCACCACTTTGCTAAACCAAGCAGTAGCCCTACCCTATTCCCTAGTCCACTCTACCTAATCATCCTCATCCTCATATGGTACATCCTACAGTAAGAAGAGATCAGCCTCCAATTTCTTGAGCCAAGTAAAAATGTTCTTACACTACCCAGAACTCTGTAATCCATTCACATTTAGAGAGAAAATGTTAGTTCTACTATTCATAAGAAATACTATTATTTATTGCACTCATTCACTACAAATCCACATTCAGGTCCTCCTGCACCAAGTCTAAGTCATATTCTACAACTAGTCCCTTCTCTTCAGCTTCTGTCACCTGTTCTAATTGTAGTCCCCTCCCACACCTGAAAGCCAATATCCACCACATCACCATACTCCACCATCACCTCCTCTACCCTCCTCCTAGTCTCAACCTTCATCACTATGGGTACCCCCTTTACCAGTAATTGTACCACTCTGGGGTCTTATCTAAGATATTACACTATAGAGACTACCACTTCCCCAACCACTACTCCATTTTTCAGTACCTTCTCCAGTGGGCCTGTCTCCTCAAAGCCCACCTCAACCCTCTCCAGCTCCTTCAAGAACTTCACTGAGGCTACTCCAGTCACCTGCTGTAAGATAAGCCCCAGGATCATCCTTGCAGTCACTGCTAAGCCCTGGAAGTGCAAGGTAGCTGTAAACTCTGAAATTGACTTCTTGAGTAACAGTGCCACTGCTAGCTTTGTCACACTATCAGCCAGGTCCTCCAGCCCATCTGCCCAGCCCCACCATCAGCAGTTACATCTGGATTTTTTTCCAGATTCCCAGTCATGCCACTATCAGCAGTCCTGTTATTACTCCCAGCAGCCACCCCACCAGCCCTACCACTCACCTGCTGAGGTCTAGAACCTCTAGCTCCTCTAGTTTCTCCAATCTTCTGCTTTCTCTTCCCTCCTACCTGTCCACTCTGAGTCCCTACTGACCAACCACCACCTCTCAGCATATCTATAAAGCTCCTCCCTGCCTGCCCTCCAGCCCCACCACTAGTGCCACTTCTACTACCTGAGCTATCCTGTCCACTCAGACCACTGAAAGACCCCATCCCCAGCCCATACCCTCATCTGATATGCTGCCAGTTGAAGGCCCCAGGTCTATCTGACCTAGCACACACATCAGCTTGCTTGCTGGTTGATATTGCCTTAATACCTTTCTCTAATAAATGATGTGAAAGTGTGTTGTAAAAGTGTGTGTAACGTGAATTGTAGCAGAGAGAGATGCTTTCCCCATTACCACCTGACATTGGTCCTTCTCCAGAGCTCTCTCCACCCTTCAATCCTCCAAAGGCCTCTATCCCCAGGCCATAACCCCTCTCTACATTCTGCTAGCTGAAAGCCCCAGGTCTGTCTGATCCAGCATGCCCATCAGAACTCTTGCTCAATGACATTATAATAGTACCTTTTCTCTGAGTTGTATTGAAAACCATTGCTTGAAGTTAGTATAATGTAAATGGTATCAGAGAAAGGTATGGTGAAAGTGGTCCCCTTCTATATCTGGAATTCAATATCAACTACATCTCTATACTCCACCATCATCTTCTCTACCCTTCTCTTAGTCTCAACCTTCATCACTATAGGCACCCCCTTCACCAGTAACTAAACCACTCTGGGTCCCACCTCAAACACTATACCATAGAGACCACCACCTCTCCTACTACTACTCCAGTCTTCAAAGCTTCCTCCAGTGGACCTGCCTCCTTGAAACCCACCTCAACCCCCTCCAATCCCTTCAGAAACTTCACCAAGGCAGCTCCAGCAACTTGCTCTGAGATAATTCTTAGAACTATCCTTACTGTTACTGCTAAGATCCAGAAATACAAGGTTGTAGCAAACTCTGAGATTAACTTCTTCAGTAATGGCACCACCACTAGCTCCATTACACCATCAGCCAGGTTCTCTTTCCTCTTTGGGCCCACCTACTTGGTTCCACCATCAACAGTCATATCTGGATTTTTTTTCAGATTCCCAGTCATGCTACTATCAGCAGTTTCCCCCCTACTCCCATCAGCTCTTCCACCTACTGACTGATAAGTTATATCTTCCACTTCTCCTTCTCTCTGCTTTCTCTTTCCCTCTGTCTGCCCACAACAAGATCTCACTGGCCATCTGCTAGTCTTCAGCATATTGGTGAAGCTCCTCCTCTTCTGTCCTCCTGCTTTTCCCTCAGTGCTACTTCTACTACCTAAACTACTCTGTCCACTTGGACTACTGAAAGACCCCATCCCTAATCCATACTCTCATCTAATATGTTACCAGTTGAAGACTCCAGATCCACCTGACCTAGTATGCATATAGGCTTATTTATTGGTTACCATGACCTTAGTATCTTTCTTCAATAAATACTATGAAAGTATATTGTAAAAGTGTGTATAATGTGAGTGGTAACTGAGAAAAGTGAAGTTATTCATCATCTGGCTCATACATAGTAGGTTTCCAACCTCCTTCCCACCCAGAGACACTAGATGCTGGCCTTTCTATACTCAGTATTATGGTATCTGCTCCTATACTCACAGTCTCATCTCACTCCTCCTCCATTACATCTACCAGCTTATCCTCACCAACAGCCACCACCTGATCCTCTTTCACTATGTTTGAAACTCCAAAATATACTTGCTGGGTACTCTGTATTAGTATATTCTCTGCTACCCAGCTCCTCATAACAGGATCTCACCTGACAAGAGTGAGGTAGTAGGAGAGAGACTAAGATACCTTTCTCCTATACAATTCATGTTACACCAACTTTAAGTAATGGTTTTCGACATAACTCAGAGAAAAGATATTATATAAATATTATTGAGCAAGAGTTCTGATGGGCATGCTGGGTCAGGTGGACCTGGGGCTTTCAGCTGGCAGAATGTAGGGAGGGGTTATGGCCTGGAGATGGGGGCCTTTAGAGGGTTGAAGGGTGGAGAGGGCTCTGGGGGTGGACTAATGGCTGGTGGCAATGAGAGAAGGCCTGGGCCCCCAAGTTTCATAGACAAGATGAAGGGGAGTGGGTGGCCAGTGGGATCTAGGGCTGGTGCTGCTGAGGGGAAGAACAAGATGAGCCTTGGGAGGAAGGGAGATACTCAGGTGGGTGAGGTGAGTATAGGGGCTGGCAGTACTATAGCTGAGGGTGGGACTGCTGATAGAAGTGTGATGGAGAATCAGGAAAAAAAAAGAGATGGAACAGCTGATGGCAGAGTCAGGCAGGAGTTCCCAATGTGGAAGGGGGACCTGACTGATGGTGTGACAGGGCTGGTAGTGGCACCATTACTCAAGAAGTTGATTTTGGAGTTTGTGGCTACCTTATACTTCCAGGGCTTAGCAGTGACAGCAAGGATGGTTCTGGGGCTTATCTTGAAGCAGGTGGTGGGAGCTGCATCAGTGAAGTTTCTAAAGGGGCTAGAGGGAGTTGAGGTGGGCTTTGAGAAGGCAGGTATGCTGGATGAGGCTCTGAAGATTAGAGTGGTAGTTGGGGAGGTAGTGCTCCCTATAGTGCATTGCCTGAGGTAGGACCCCAGGGTGGTGCAGCTATTGTTAAAGGGCCTGCATTCCTCTCTTTATCAGTTCTGTCTAGATGCTGATCCTGAACCATATTAAAGTCTCCACCAAGAACATCGACCCCTTCCTCTAAGAGAATACCCTCCTCCAGCAGCTCCTTAATTTATACAGTCCTCTCACCCCTAACTGCTGGACAGTAGCAAGAGCTAACTCTCACTGACTCCCATCCTGGCTAATGCCAATCTCTCCAGACCAATCAATCCCTCCAGCTCCTGATTCCCTCCAAATCTCCTCTACTCTTCCTTACCAGAATCACCACTTTTCCAAACCAAGCAGTAGTCCCACCCCATTCCCTAGTCCACACTATGCGATCACCCTCATCCTTACACCATACATCCTATAGTAAAAAGAGATCAGCCTTCAACCACTTGAGCCAAGTAAAAATGTTCTTATGCTGCCCTGCTCTCCTTAATCCATTCACATTTAGAGAGAAAATATTGGTTGTACTGTTCATAAGAAAAATATTATATAGTGATCCCATCTTCTACAAGTCCGCATTCAGCTCCTCCTGCACCAAGTCCAAGTCATGTTCAGCAGCTAGCTCTCTTTTGCCTGCCTTCTATGCCTCCAACCCTCCCAGAAGTTCCACTATCACCCCATCTTCTCTCTCCTCAAAGTCCTCACAATACTCCAGACAGGCCTCCTACCAGAGCTGCAAACCATGATGCTTTGCCCAACAGTAGGCAGCCTGCTCACTAGCGACAACCCCCAGCTCCACCTTCCTAACCTCATCAACCTCATATCCCTCCTCCTTCAGGAAAATCATAAGAATCTCCACCTTCAGTACCTCCATCACTCCATCTCTATGCAGAATCTGCACCCAATGCTCCTCAGGTATTACACATAGGTCCACTTCTCCCAATGCCTCTGCCACAAGGTTATCTATCACCTTACTCATCCACAGCAGGTTCCCCACCTCCTTCCCCTGACCGCTCTGTATCCAATATTGTGGTATCAGCTCTTATACTGGTAATCTAATCCCACTCCTCCTCTGGGACATCCACCAGCTCATCCTCACCAACTGCCACCACCTGACCCTCTTTCACCATATCAAGGACTCCAAAGTGTACCCTCTGTGCCCTCTTCATCAATACATCATCCGCTGCCCCTCTCTTTGCCATTGGGCCCCTCCTGATAAGAGGGGGGGGGGTAGTATCCAACTTCTGCTTCCAGACTTCAAATGTACCATCCACATAAGGGTCCTTGTTCAGCACCTTCTCAGCCCCTTCCTTGATCACCTCCACCTCTCTTTCTCCTTTACTAGCCCAGACACTGGCCTCGACCATCACTTTCTCCAGTAATATTCAGGTTATACAAACTTCAGACAACACTTTCGACAATTTTTTCAAGTATTGGTGTTATCAATATGGCAAGCAACATGCATTCTGGTGAGTGTACTGGGCAGGGGGGCCCCAGTGCCTTTGACTGGCAGCATGTAGGGGGGGGCTAAGGTAATGGTATTGGTATGCTGAGTACTTCAATGAGGGGATGCGGGATCAGGGGTAGTGGCAGAGGAGGTGTAAGGCCACATGGGGGAGGGAGAATGACCTTTGTGGATAAAGTCAGGATGGGAAAGCAGGCGACTGAGCTAGATGGCTGGCTAGAGCTGGAGAAGGTGTCTGCTACCATGAGTGACAAGGAGGCCTCTCCACTAAGGGATCAGTGTAGTGGAGCTGGAGGTGTAGTGGCTGAGGTGGTGACTGCTGATGGCAGTGTGACAGGCAATCTGGAAAAAAATCCAGATGTGACAGCTGATGGGGGACCTGAACAGGGGTGTGGTATGAGACCTAGGGACCTGGCTGATGGTGTGATGGGCCTCGTGGCAGCCCCGTTACTCAAAAAGTCTAGATCAGAATTTGCTGTCACACTGTACTTTCGTGGCTTAGCGGTGATGGCAAAGATAGTGCTGGGGCTATTGGCTAGCAAGGTGAAGGGTGTGGCCTCAGTTAAGTTCTTGAAGAAGCTGGAGGCAGTCAAGGTGGGGTTTGAAGAGGAGGGCTTGCTACTGGTAGCAGTAGAGAAGGGTGTGGTGGTTGGAGGGATTTCAGTACCAATGGCAAGGTGTATGTATTAGGATCCCTGAGTGGTTCATCTGGTGATTGCAGATATGCTGACAGTGAAGAAGGAGGAGGCGAGGAAGCTAGTCATGGATGTGGTGAAGGAGTATGGCAAGGTGGTCAATATTGGGTTCAGGGTATGGGAGGGGACTGAGCTCAGGACAGGATGTCTCTTTCTCCACTACTTTACTGGTCACAAGGTTTGGTAGGCAACCTTCTGAGTCCCCTTTCCCCTATTATTACCCCCTCTACCTCAGGTTGGTTTGCTGTGCCTGCATGGGCATGGTGGGAGGAGGGCAATGGTGATGAGTTGCCCCTTTATCAGTATCAGATCGGTGTTTTCTCCACTTTTTCGCAGTTTCTGGTGTCTTTGGCTGTGTCTGGAGTGCATCCGTTTTGGTGTGGTGCCTTCTTCCTTTTGCCATTGCCAACAAGGTACTGTCTCAGTGTGTCTCAGGCTACATTGGGAGTCGGCTGACCTTGGGCATCAAGTGCTCAGTGTAGGTTACCTACAGGTCCTTAGTACCTGTGGTGGGGCCCTCTGGCTTTGGCAAGCTTCCCAGCGAGTATGGTTCTGGCATAGGTGACTGTTTTTTAGGTGATGTCGGGATGGGAGGGGAGATGGCCATTACAGATAGGAGGAAGGGCAATTACAGTGAATCAGTGGGGTGCTAGGCTGGGGGTGATCATCGGGGCTGGAGCAGACAATATTTCGGTGGGGCCTTTTGATTGGCTGGTGGGGGGTGGGGTGGTGCAGGGGCTGGCATCCTGGCTATACCCAACTGGAACTGGGAGCTGATGCAGTAACGCAATCGAGGCCTGCAGGCTTAGGGAGTGGGACCTTCCTCATTTGGCAGTACCCAACTGGAACTGGGAGCTGACATGGCAATGTGATTGAGGCCCGCAAGCTTGGAGAATGGGAGTGGGGTCTCTTTAGGCCCTAGCCTATGTGTAAGTCCTTTGGGGAAGATGCTGCATGTAGGACTTCTTTTGCTCAAACCACTCGGAGCGAGCTAAGCCACACAGGCATCTTTCAGCAAAAGACAATACGTTTTCAAGTTTTTATTTCGAACTCACTGGTGTACATCATGTGGCAGGAGTCTACCTATAAGGCACAACAAGTTTTAGAGAAAACCGTCAAGTTTTGGTGATATGGCTAGTCAAGAATCCTCTAGCTCTGAGCATCTAGAGAGGAGGAGGCCTGGTCTGAGCCTTCCTAAGAGCTTTGCAGTGGCTGCAGGGGCTGGTGTGGCTGCTGGAAGGGCTGGTGGACAGGGGAGGACTGGTGGGCTTGAGGCCTGGCATACGGTGGTTGGGAATAGGAGGACTGCAGCTAGGCCCATGGGGGTTAGACAGGGGGGGCATAGTGTTGACAGGGGGAGGGGTCAGGTGACGAGTCAGGTGATGGGTCAGGTGGCTGGCAGGGGACAAGGGTCTGGTGGTATAATGCTGGAGACTGGTTCTTCTGTGGCTGGGCAGGTGGCTGGGGAGAGGACTGCTGGTGGCATAGCTGTGCCTGAAGGGATGACTACAGGGGTTTCAGGGACTAAGAGAAAGGTGACTCTGGCAGCAGGAATAGGCAAGTTGGTGGTGAGGCCTTTCTTCCACAAATTGGTGTCAATGTGGGCAGTTTCGGCGAATTTTCTGGAATTGGCGATGTCAGCAAAGGAGGTGCTGAGACTGGTGGGGGAGGAAGTGGCTGGGGCAGAATCCCTGAAGTTCATCCCTTCGGCAGAGGCTGTGGAGATTGAATTTGTGGAGGAGGATGTGATGGTGAAGGTACTGGAGAAAGGGATGGTGGTCAAGGGTGTCCAGATTGAAATGGCAAGGTGTCTGAGGTGGGATCTATGTGCTGTTCAGCTGGTGGTGGAAGGATTGCCAACATTGGGCAGACAAGAGACCAAGGAGATGGTGGTGGAGGCACTGGGTGGATATGGCGAGATGGTAGACTTTGGGTTCATGTTTTGGGAGGGCACCAAATTGAGGAATGGCAACTGCGAGGTGATGCTGTGACTGGAAGGCAAGGAGGCTACTGGGCTGGGCCATGACTAGCCTGAGGGGATCAGAATTGGAGGGCAAGAGTGCAAGGTGTGGAGGAGGAAGGGAGTGGAACCAGAGGAGGAAGAGTTGGCAATTGCTCTGGAGGAGAGGGAGGCTGCCAAGGAGTTGCAAAAGAGGAAGTGGGAGGAGTATGCCAAGGATTGGGTCTGGATTGAGGCTGATGGCAAGTGGAAGAGGTGGCAGAAGAGAAACTGGGAGCATCTGCAGGCGGCCATTCAAGGAGCAGTAGTGGAAGAGGAGGCAAGAGTAGAAGTGGCCAAGAATCAGATGGAAGGAGTAGAGGCAGTGGAGGTATCTTTTTCCCAGCTGGGTGGTGTAGAGGACTCGGCACATGCACTGGTGAGAGGAAAGTGGGCAGATAAGGAGGAGATTGGTGGAGGAGGCTTTGGGGTAGATGATGAAGTGGTGCCGGAGACTCAGGTGGAGGATACTCATATGGCTAGGGTGGCGAATGTTCATTGGGAGTGCCCTGAAGCTGGCGAGGTTATTCACTTGGAGAAAGTTGCAGAGGAGGATGAGCTGGTGGATATGGCTTCTGATGTGTCCGCAGACAGAGAGCAACTGCAAGAGCTGAGCAGGACCCCCAGGCCATTGACTCCTGGGCCCCTGGTGATGACAGCAGAGAGCTGGTATCAGGCAGGACTCAAGGAGCTGGCAGAGGAAGACATTAAGGAAGTGGATGTGTTTCAGAGATCTCAGGAGGCTTGGGAGGGATTCCTCAATGTAATGATGCAGGGGCCTAAGCTGTTGATGGCAATGGTGGCTGTCCTTCTGGATGATGAGGGATATGATATTGATGAAAGCAGAATGGCCAACATCAGGAAGGTAGCAACAGAGAGAGTGGACCTATTCTGCAGCAGTACAAATAGTGATCGAATCTGGAGAGCAATTTGTGAGGACCAGTGAGAAATTATTAGAGGAAGGGCTGAGAAGATGGTAGCGGTTCTAGATGAGCTTTAAACAATTCCTTTAATGATGATGAACAACATACATATACTGTCGATCAATGTCAATAGACTGCAGGATAGTGTTAAAAGATGGTGGCTTTTCAGATGGCTTAAAGTCAGGAGGTATGATGTGGTGTTTCTTCAGGATGTTCAGGCTTATGATGAGTCAGACTATGAGATGTGGAGTAAAGAATGGTATGGTGGAGCAGGTTGGAATAAGCAGGTGGGCATCTTAGTTGGTGTAGGCAAAGGGGAGCTGGTGGAGGTAGAGATCTATAGTAACAGATTGATCTGGGGAAGACTAAAGGGTGGGGCAGGTGATGGGTTGACAGTTGGCTCGATTTACCTCCCTGTAGTTGGCAGAGAGCGAAAGCAATGGGTTGAGAGATGGTAGGCATGAGATGGTCGGGAGGTGGTTACTTTAGACATTCTGGGGGAGGACTTCAATATGGTGCATGATCATATGCTAGATAGGTCTGATGGTGGAGCAGGAGTTGCGGTATCCTCTGGACTTTCTCAATGGCTTCAGGTGGAGCATGACATGGGGCTGGTGGATGGTATGCGACAATGTCAGGGGGATAAGTTGAGACCTTTCACTCAGTGGCATTCAGTTGGAATGACGTTGGTTGGGACATGGATAGATTGGGTACTGGTGGCAGAGTACTGGGGCAATGTACTGGACACTACTGAGGTGCACTGGTGCCCTTGGTCTGATCACTAGGGAGTGGAGGTTTGTGGTCAACTCCAGGCAGCAAGCAGTGGTGGAGGGTGCTGGTGCCTCAATGTAGCCTTACTCAGAAGAAAGGAGAAGAGGGATAATTTTGTGACAGTTATGAGACAGGAAGTTTTACAATGGCAGAATGAAGGGCAGGTGATATCTGAGTGGTGGGGTAAATTCAAACACTTGGCTGATACCTACTGGCATGATGTGGGAGAAGTGGCAGGGAAGGAACAGAAGGATAAGAAAAGAAGAGTAGAGAAGGGGCTGAGATGGCGATTGAAGCTTTTAGAGAAGGAGAACTTGTCTGGAGTGGTGTGCCACCAGTTGGCGTTGGAGGTAGCAGAGCTGCAGGCAGATTTAAGAGTATCAGAGACCAGGGTGGTGGATGGTCTGCTGGCCAGGCTGTGAGCTAGGTGGTTGGAAGAAGGAGAGAGGTCAACAAGAGATCTATCTGGTGTTCTGAAGGCCAGGAGAGTATGACATAGCTGGGCCTCAGTACTGCGTGAAGATGGCATGGAGGTCTCTGAGATTGCTGAGATGTTAGAGGAGGTGTCCGGTCAATGGCAAACTCTTTGGCAGGATGGAGGAGAACAAGCTGAAGAGGCTGGACTTGGGGAGGTTGATGACAATATGGTGACTAATTGGCCAGTGACAGCGATTCCCGAGATAGGGGAGGTGGTCATAGGGAAGGTGTCTCTAGATGAGGTATTGGAAGTACTGAGGAAGACACAGACTGGTTCATCTCCTGGGGAGGATGGGTTGCCTTGGGAATTCTGGAAGGAGTTTAAGGCCAAGTTTGGTGACTGGTTGGTGGAGATGGCCAATGCTGTTCTGAAGGAGGGTAGCTGGATTAGCAATGGGTCTTTGGGGCTGGTTTCTCTTCTTTATAAGGAGAAAGGAGATCAACAAGTGTGGCATAATTGGTGACCTATCATGCTGCTAAATGTGGATAGAAAGTTGGTGTCAAAGATTCTAGCAGGGAGGATGCAGCAGTTTATTGGTGTACTAGTTGGGGAAGAGCAGCGAGGATTTGTCAAGGGGAGGCAGATCAGAGATAGTACTGCTTGGGTACAGAATGTTTTAGAGGGCTGTAGGAGCCAGCAGGTAGATGGACAGATGGTCTTTCTGGATCAAGAGAAGGCCTATGACAG
>RBNI01004940.1:0-13240 GCA_003990745.1 Jimgerdemannia flammicorona | reverse complement strand
GATACACCAATTCAACTAAGCTGGCCTTAGTTTCTTGAACTTCCTGAAATACGGAAAATCCTGAACATCCAGAACTAGTCCGAAAAAGGACTTTGGTTGAGACGTCAACCTGATCTTGAAATCAATAAGCGTAGAGGACGTACTCCATATGAAATTGATCTTGACCATAAGAAAACAGTCTTCTAGAATATCTAGAACTTCCAGAAAACCCTTCCAGAACTACATAACGGTTACCTTAAAAAGCAACCCCCTTACACGCCCCCAGCCTGGCACCCCACTGGTCCACCGTAATTGCCCTTCCTCCTATCTGTGACGGCCATCTCCCCTCCCATCCCGACAACACCTGAAAAGCAGTCACCTACGCCAGCGCCGCACTCGCTGGGAAGCTCGCCAAAGCTCAGAGGGCCCCACCACAGGCACCGAATAACCTGCAGGTAACCTATACTGGCACTTGACGCCCAAGGTCGGCCGACACCCTACGTAGCCCGTGACACACCAGAGATGATACCTTGTTGACGACAGCAAAAGGAAGAAAGCGCCGCACCAAAACGGATGCACTCCAGATGCGGCTGAAGATACCAGAAACCGTGAAAAAGTGGAGAAGACACCGATCCGACACCGATAAAGGGGCAACTCACCACTATTGCCCTCCTCCCACCATGCCCATGCAGGCACAGCAAACCAACCCGAGGTAGTGGGGGTAATAATAGGGGAAAGAGGACTCGGAAGGTTGCCTACCAAACCTTGTGACCGGTAAGGTGACTTCTATGATATTATTATTAATAACATCATCTCTGATAAAGTAGTTGTCTAGGAAATATGGTTCTTGGATTATATCTCTTTATTTATTTATATAGTAGTAGGTTAGAACTATATTACTAACCTACAAGATAGTATCATCTGTCTCATATATTGGATAGGATATCAGTAGATAGAGAAGAGGTGTATCATCTTTGCTTTCATTGGATTTGCTGTCTATATATCTTTAGTAGATAATAGTACAATGTATTGTAGAGATATAGTATGCTGGTAGCTGTGGTTTATTTTATTTATACTTGGGAGGTAGAGTTGTTGGTTCAATCTTGAGGATTGTTTAAAGATATAGATTGTATTCTCCAGTCTCTTTATTATAGTTAAAGTAATTAAGTATAAATGCAGATTGGTACTTATACTAGTGGTCATTATTCCAAATAGATCTCATAGATGATTATACAGAAATAATAGGTCTTAGTTCTCTTTTTTTTTAGACTATTGGTATATTTATGAGAACTGACCATCCTTGTCTAGGATGAGAGCTCTCATTGTTATAGCTGGGAGTTTAAACTTTTTAGAAATAATATTTTCTATAATCTGAGGCAATTTTTAATAGTAACATCTATTATATAGATAGGCTTGAAATTGGTTTTAATGTTGTTGGCTTTCTTGAGTTCCATATAGACTAGACTTGTCTGTTCACCAGAGCTGGATTATTGTAACTATTACATATGAGTATATACTAATATGTCAGATCTAATAATGCTGAGATTAAGATTAAATAAGAAATAGTCTCCCAAACTCCAAACAAAGATCTGAGATAAAGAAACCCTCCAATTAGCCAATAGAAGACATAATAGATTCAAAGTAGATAAGTAAAGAACTTATATATATAATTCCCTCAAAAAGACTAATATATAGGCTAAGGCTTGAAAAAGTCCCACTCTTACTTTCTGAGTCTGTGGGCCTTAATTATATTACTATATCAGTTTCTGGTTTTAGTCAGATACTACCAAATGAGGGGAGACCTACTCTCTAAGCCTGTGGGCCTTGATTGCATTACTACATCAGCTCTCAGTTCTAGTTAAGTATAGCTAAAATACTGGCTCTTATACTACCTCACCCTCTGCCAGTTAATCAAAAGGCCCCACTGAGATAATACTCACACTATCTCTAATATGTAACAACCCTTAGCCTGGTACTCTATGGTCTACCATTATTGCTCTTCTACTTATCTGCAACAGCCATCTCTCCTTCCAACTCAACTCTATCTGAAAAGCAGTCATCTATATCAGAACCATACTTTCTGAGAAACTTGTCAAAGCTAAAGGACCCCACTATAGATACTGAGGACCTATAAATAACCTATACTGACACTTAATACTCAAGATTGACCAACTCTCTATATAGTGTGATATACTGAGATGATATCTTATTGATGATAGCAAATGAAAGAAAGCACTATATTAAAATAAATATATCCCAGATATAGCTAAAGCTATCAGAAACTACAAAAAAGTAAAGAAAATACTAATATGATACTGATAAAGAGGCAACTTACCACTATTGCTTTCCTTCTACCATACTCTTATAGATATAGCAAACCAATCTAAGATAGAGAAAGAAAAAGTTGAAGAAAGGGAACTCAGAAGGTTGTTTTTTTTTTTTTTTATAGTCACTTGGACTCTATTCCTTTATTAATACCCTTCTATCCCATATAAATACAGTGATCCCACTCCCTATCTGATCCCCCTAGGGGGGCTCCCCCTCTCTACCCCTTTCCGATGAAATTCCACTTTATCCAATACAATCCCCACTCTCCTGTCACTTTGCTTACATATCCTAGTTACCAAACTGCGCCGTCTCCCTCCCAGAGGACCCCAACCAACCCACCATCCAGTCAACAGATCCCCCAACAGCTCCTCCTACTATACCACCTTCTCCTGCAGTCTCATCTGCCTTCTCTTCTCAAATACAAAGAGCCAATGACCCACCAGTCCTACCCATACTACTAACACCCAACCTACAGTGAGCCAACTATCACCCACTCCCCCCACTAGCCGAGATTTCAAATCATCCCAGTGGCCCCCCACACCAACCTGCCTCTGCTCCACACCCAGTCTATTCCCGATTACTACCCAAAAGTCCCCCAATACCTCACACTCTCCTAGCCAATGTTCTGACGTCTGCACCAGACCCCCAGCCTGCCTTACATTGTAACACTCCTCACACTCAAAGTGGCCACCGTCTACCAGATGCCCAGTTTGGAAATTCAACATGACATTCCTCTGCAGTATCCGCCACCATACTACCCAGTATTTAGGAGGAAGCCACCGTCGCACCTCGGTACTCCAAGACCAGATATCTGCCCAGTCCCACTCCTTGCCGATCTCTGCTGCCTGCCAGCCACTTGGCCAAAGATCTAGGCCAAGATGCTGCTGGTACTCTACTCCATCCCCAATATCAAATATTTCAAGTGAGACACTCCCCAGGAGCAGCCTATCCCAACTCCACATACCAGACCCCCACATCACCTCTCCCTTATTGCCCTGCCAATACAGGCCAATTCTGTGTGCTCCCTCTACCACTCCCCACTAAAAGCCCTTGAATCGCAGCCGCCGAGCACCATTCAGTCCCACCATAGAGAGCAGATCTCCAGAGGACCCTCAAGAGGAGGATCTCATCTCCCACACCTTCTGCAGCAGAGGCACCCAACCCCCATCCCACAGTTCAGCAGCTCTCTTCAGCCACCAGACATGCAAACAGTGTAACCGCCTGGGGAAATCCACAAGGCCTAGACTCCCCCTAACCACCGGTATCACCAAAGTATTCCAACTAACCTGGGCCCTCCTCCCTGCCCAAATCCAATCTCTAGCCACTTTTGTCAGCCTCTTCACCACCCACACTGGGAAGTCCAGCCACGTACCACAGCTTGGGGAACCAATATACATTCAGTATTGTCACCTGTCCTGCCAGAGAGATATAGTGGCCTCTCCAACCTCGAAGAGCCTCCCCCCACATGGTCACTCTGCTCTCCCATCCACTCGTGGCAGGACTGAGCCATACACAGAGAGGAAAATACCCAGATACTGCACTACCCCACCAGTAGGGACAATTGTTCCAATGATGTCCCCACCCACTAGCCTATTCTCTAGCACCATCATCTCACACTTATTCCAGTTGAGCTTTGCCCCAGAGTGAGCCTCATACCAATCTACTATCTCTTTCAGCACCTCGACATCTGCCACAGACCCAAGTCCAACCACCATGTTATCAGCAAAGGCCCCTACCTTCTACCCTATATCATATATGGAGAGCCCCACCACCTTTCAGCGAATCTGATCCATCAACAGCTCCAGTGAAAGAGCATATAGAATAGGGGACAAAGGATCCCCCTGAGGAACTCCTCTTCCCAAAGAAAATGCCAGACCATGGTGTCCATTACACATCAATGCCGCCCAACTGCTCCCCAGCAGACTCAACATAGAGGCCCGAAATCTTAGAGGAACACCAATTCGATCTAACACCTTGCCCAGCCAAACCCACCATACCTGGTCATATGCCTTCTCCTGGTCCAAGAAAACCAACCTTCTATCGAGACCACAGGCCCAAGTCCCTTCAATGATACCATGAACCCAAGCAGTCCCATCTCTTATAAGCCTGCCTCCAATAAAGCCCCGCTGCTCCTCCCCCAGCACCCCTTGGGCAACTTTCTGCAGCCTAGTAATGATCACCTTAGTCACCAATTTCCTGTCCATATCCAGGAGTATAATCAGCCTCCAATTCTTCCAGTCCTCCCTTCTCCCTTTATCTTTGTACAATAAGGCCACCAGCCCAAGGTCCTGCTCTCCAACCCACTCACCCCTCTGAATAACATGGTCACAGAGGGCAGCCATCTCACCCAAAATGCCCAGGACCTTCACCATCTTTTTCCAGAAGTCCCACGGCAATCCATCCTCCCCTGGTGATGTTCCATGTTTAGTCACTACAAGGACACTCTGAATCTCCTCTCCTTGCACCGGTAAGATCAAGTCACCCAAATCAGCTACTTGTGGTGGCCCCCACTCCTCAAGTGTATTGGCAATCGCCTCCTCATCTGCACCCCCTTCTTCCCCACTCCACAAATCCTGCCATCGCTCCTTCAAAACTTCTAAGATTCATTGTGTGCCATGCACCATGTCCCCATCAGCATCCAGGGCCCCATTCCACTGATGCCGCACTCTCCTAGCATTGAGGAGTCTTGATAAGTACCTAGTAGGCCGCTCACCCTCCTCAAGCCCCTGCCACCATAGCCTGGCAGCCATGCCTCGCATATGAGTCTTCTCCTCATCTCACAACACCTGTTGCAGTTCCACTATCTCCAATTTCGCCCTCTCTATCCTCCAGTCCTCCACTCCATCAGAAGTGAGCAGATCTGCCCAATCCAATTGCAGTCTCTGCAGCCTATTGGAAGCACACCTTGTATACTCCCTCCTCCACCTCCCAGCCTCCCTACCAGCTCCTCTCCAAAAGACCCTCGCAGCCTCTTTCAAATATTTCCAACGGACATCCACAGACAAACCCTCATGCTGCTATACAGCAACCTTCACCTGAATATCCTCTACCCATGAGTCCCACAACCCCTTCTCAGCCAGCAGGGAGGAGTTAAGGCACCAATGTCTGGGTCCATCTCCACTCCCCCCAAACTGCCCCTGCCCCAACAGTTCCCAGTAGTCAGACCATGGACACCACTCCACCTCTAATGACTTCCAAACATCGGAACCCCAACACTCAGCTGTCAGAATCCAGTCAATCCTGGTACCTAAGCCATTCACCCAATATGTATAGACCCTTGCATCACCCCAATGTGTTCTGCCCATATCCCCCAATGAGCTCACCCTCTCCACCTTCTCCCACACCCCCAGTCCTCCACTTCTCCCCCCTGCACTCCTCCCTCCATCAGTCCTATCAAGATGCTGATCCCGAACCATATTAAAGTTTCCCCCCAGAACATCAACCCCTTCCTCCAAGAGAATACCCTCCTCCATCAGCTCCTCGATCTATGCAATTCTCTCACCCCTAACTGTAGGGCAGTAGCAAGAGCCAACTCTCACCGACTCCCACCCCAGCCTCTGCCAATCTCCCCAGACCAAGCGATCCCCCCAGCTCCTGATACTCTCCAAGTTCTCTCTACCCTTCTTCACCAGAATCGCCACCTTTCCAAACCAAGCAGCAGCCCCACCCCATTCCCTAGTCCACTCCATCCTATCATCCTCATCCTCACACCTCACATCCTGTAGTAAAAAGAGGTCCACCTCCAATCTCTTGAGCCAAGTAAAAATGTTCTTATGCCATCTAGATCCCCACAACCCATTCACATTCAAAGAGAAAATATTAGTTATACTGTTCATAGGGAATAATGTTTAAGAAATATCCCATCCTCTACAAGTCCACATCCTGCTCTTCCTGCACCAAGTCCAATTCACATTCAGCAGCTCGCTCCCTTTCCCCTGATTCCTATGCCTCCAGCCCTTCCAGAAGTTCTACCATAGCTCCATCATCTCTCTCCTCAAAGTCCTCCCTATACTCCAGACAAGCCTCCTTCCAGAGCTGCAAACCATGATGCTCAACCCAACAGTAGGCCGCCCGCTCACCTGCAACTACTGCCAGCTCTGCCTTCTTCACTCCATCGACCTCATAACCCTCCTCCTCCAGAAAGATTGCAAGAATTTCCCCCTTCAGTGCCTCCACTACACCCTCGCTCTGCAGAATCCTTTCCCAATGCTCCTCCGGCATTGCCCGCAGGTCCACCTCTCCCAACATATCCGCTGCGAGGTTATCCATCATCTTGCTCATCCACAGCAAGTTCCCCACCACCTTCCCTCCAGGGGTTGCCAGCTGTCCTGCATCCAACATCGTGATGTCAGTACCTACACTGGCAGCCTCATCCCACTCCTCCTCAGAGACATCCACCAGCTCATCCTTACCAGCTACCACCACCTGGCCCCCTTTCTCCACATCCGGGACCCCAAAGTGCACCTGCTGGGCCCCCTCTATCACCACATCCTCAGTTGCCCTTTGCTCCACTGCTGGGCCCCTCCTGATGAGAGGAGGGGGGGTGGCATCCAATTCCTATTCCCAGACCTCAAAAGTGCCATCAGTATAGGGGTCCTTGCCCAGCATCTTCCCAGCCTCTTCCTTGCCTGCCTCAGCCTCCCCTCTACCATTACCAGCCCAGACACTGGCATCGATGCCCCCAGACACCTCAGCTCCAACTATCTTCTTCTTTGCCTCTGCCGTCATACTCGCCAGAAGCTTCCTCTACCTCCTACACCCCTGTGCCCACTCCCACTGCCTCTTGTCCATGTGGATATGTTTTCCCTCAACAACCTCCAGATGTATCAACTCCTCAAAAAGCTTCCAGGCCTTCGCCCTCCATTCCACTGCACCACCCAACTCCTCCAGCGCCTCCAACAAGTCCTCCTCCTCCTCTTCACTCCCCTTCACTCTTGACACCCTACAGACGACAGCACCCCACATCAATACTGAAGGCCAGTCCCTCTCCTTTCCCATGGCCTCCCTCCCTGCCAGCCTAATCCTGACATCTACATCGCCCGTCCTGATCTCCATCCCCTCCCACACCCTGAACCCAATATCCACAATATCACTATACTCAGCCATCACCTCCTCAACCCTCCTCCTGGTCTCCACCTTCGTTACTGTAGGTACTCCTTTGACCAGCAACTGCACTACCCTGGGGTCCCACCTAAGACACCTCACCATAGATACCGCCACTTCACCAACTACCACTCCAGTCTTCATCGCCTCATCCAGTGGGCCTGCCTTCTCAAAGCCCACCTCCACCCCCTCCAGCCCCTTCAGGAACTTCACTGAAGTGGCCCCAGCCACCTGCTGTGAGATAAGCCCCAAGACCATCCTCGCCATCACTGCTAAGCCTCGGAAGTATAAGGTGACCACAAACTCCGAAATCGACTTCTTGAGTAATGGTGCCACCACCAGCCCCATCACACCATTGGCCAGGTCCCCCTTCGAAATTGGTAGCCCCAGCCCGACTCCGCCATCAGCCATCACATCTCATTTTTTTTCCAGATTCACTGTCACACCTCCATTAGCAGTCCCGCCCCCAGCCACAACACCTCCAGACCCTACGCTCATACCCCCAGCCAGAGAACCTCCCCCCCTTCCAGGGCTTGCCTTGCTCTTCCCCACTGCAGCACCAGCCCGGCTTCCAGTCAGCCATCCACTCCCCTTCACCTTGTTAGCAAAGCTCACAGGGCCAGTCCCTCCTCCATTCCCACCTGACACTGGCCCTCCTCCAGTACTCTCACTGCCCTTCGACCCTCCAAAGACCCCCATCCCCAGGCCATAACCTCTCCCAACCTGCTGCCAGCCAAAGGCCCCAGGTCCACCTGATCCAGTATGCCCATCGGAACTCTTGCTTGAAGACATATTTATAATACCTTTCCTCTGCTTTATGTCGAAAGATTATTGCTTGAAGTTTGTGTAATGCGAATTGTAACAGAGGAAAGACTCAGGAATGTTCAGAAGGTTGTCTACCAAATATTATAACCAGTAAGGTAGTGAAGGAAGAGACATTAAAGAATTACTCATATATATATATCTATTGTAATAGTGACCTCAGAATAATGACATCAGTATAAGAGACAGCCTTCCTTACAAGCTATCAGATTGGAGTACAAGAAGATCATATAACATGACTCACTTAGACTATAAGATGAGTAATGATGATCAACTGTGAGTCATTGTAACTACAGTACAGGCATCCTGAGGAATATAAAAGAAAGATCAAGAAACTGTAGTAGCAGCAACTCAATAAGACCCACCAATCCCAAAATAGCTTAAAGACTTACCACAAATGAAATATCTACTGCTCACCAAACCTCAAGGTCAAGGAATCACCAAGGCATCTCAGTTGAAGAAAGAATATTCCAAGACATCAGAAGAGTCATGAGGACCTATACAAGAAGGACTCCTAGTCTCAACCTGAGTACTGGAGATCCTTATAACTTCATTTTCTACTACTATAAAATGGAAACAAGAATCACCATTGCTACTAAATACCTCCAAATGTGGCAGAAGTATAAAATAGGAAACCTTCTCTACTAGGAGTTTCCACAAGCCAGTCCCCAAGAGTTACAGGATGCCACTCTCATGAATATATATGAAACAAGGATAGCTTAGAAGATTTATCAGATCTTCAGACATGCACCATGGTTAATCCTCAACTTAGAGTATGTTAGAGTCTCAGATTTTAGAGATCTGTTAGCTCACCATATTAATGCACTAAAAGCCAGGGTAGCTACAGAAGCCCAGTCCACTATCACTCTCAATAGTGATGAAGTAGAAGACTTCTGGCATCCTATCTTCCAGGATAACTCAGATAAATTTCTGTAAGGATTGATCTCAATATTCCAAGGCCCAAGTATCCAAGTTAGACCTCTCTAAGACCTACATTTATTCCCTATTTTGTGGAAGAAAACCTCATAGACTGGAGAGCTCTGGACCTCTTTGATCTTACTGCCACTGAATATGATGACATCATCAGCAATGATGTCATCCTGCAAGATAGATGAAACATTTGCAGACCTTATCTCCTTTGAAGATATTCTGATCTCTGATGAAGATATAACCCCTATGATTCTGAATATTCTTCTCTAAGTTCCTTAGTTATACTAAATTATACCAGTATCCTTTTCCTGTATAACAGCTATTCCTCTACTGGCATTCTGACCTTGTGTGACTCAGAATTATTCCAGCACCCTTTTTCTATATCACTGAAATTATATCAGTATCCTGAATCTGTGCAACTATCTGTGCTGATACTAGAACTGGCAGTTTTCTGTATTCCAGCATTTTATTTAGTTATTGGAATTTATATTTAGCTTTATATCTTAGCAATCATTGAATTATATTTTGTATAAATATCCCTCTTATTTCCTTCAAAATAAAGTCAGTTCCTCTCAGTATAATATATACAATTCCTTATAAACAATCTAAAGAGATAACAAGACAGTGAAGGTTTGAGAACTGTAAGACCTTGAGAAGGCACTCCAATAAGAACTTACTTATAACAAACTTGAGTTAGTCTAAGAGATACATCTTGAAGAGAATCTGACATATTTGAAGAACTCAGTGACCACTATATGACACTATATAGTCTTTCTCTTTTAGTTCTTTCTGATAAATTTTATAATTCCTTCTTTATCTAAATAGTTTTAATATTAACTATTTTGAAAATATAAGATACAATTTTTCACTCTACTTATTTTTCAATATACTTCTAATAATACTATAGTTTTTAGTTTCTATAGTAGACTTGATGTAAATTATTTGTAAGAGTCTATACTAGAAAAAAAAAAAGAGAAAATATATTAATACACCTTAGTAAATCTTAATACTGACTTTACTATTAATATATTAAACTATAGTAGAGATAATATTTAACTGCTGATCTCTTTCCAATCTATTAGAGAGAACTTTATAATTATTGAGATTAATGACTCACAAATAAGCTAATGACTTTATACTCATATTTTTGTACTTTCTAAAAATTATATCCTCTACTATTATCTTACTACAGAGTATTTATTTTTAAGCAAGATCTATATTCTTATAAGTCTTTATAAGAAAGCTTATTGGGAGAGTAGCTGGCAAGATAAGAAGAGTTAATGGTAGATATTTTGATGAGATAATAACTGGGATAAGGCCTGTAAAGAGATCATAAGTGATGTTTAGTAGAGAAAATTTATAGATAGAATAAAGAGAGGGTTGTAATAGTAGATAGTAAAATAGCCCTCAAATATGAGAAGATGGAAAAAAGTCCTACTAAAGAGATTGAATAATAAGATAGAATACTATATGTATATATATTTGATAAACTATATAATAATTTTACAGTTATATTTAGTCTTAGTATATTTTTACATCTTTTAGTTAGTCTTTTCTTATCATTTCTTAAATATTCTACTATATTTCACTATCTTCTACTTACTTAGAAACCTTCTCTTAGCACTCAGACACTACTAGAATATTCTTGTCTTTCCTTGATACTAAGTATCTTATCTTAACTAGTCATAGAACCTTTCAGAACATTGTAAAACAGTATTAGTATAAGAGGGTTACTTTTTAGAGTAACTGTTACATAGTTCTGAAAGGGTTTTTTGGAAGTTCTGGATATTCTGAAAGACTGTTTTCTTATGGTCCAGATCAATTTCATATGGAGTACGTCCTCCATGCTTATTGATTTTAAGATTGGATTGACATCTCAACCAAAGTCCTTTTTTGGACTAGTTCTAGATATTCAGGATTTTCTATATTTCAGGAAGTTCAAGAAACTAAGACCAGCTTAGTTGAATTGGCATATCACTGCAGACAATACCCAATTAGGAAATTTCATAATGGAGTTAAGAGTGGGACCTAACAAGGAGCAGGTTTACTTAAGAGTAGTTTGTGGGTTATTAAATAGGTTTATTCACTATTTATGATATTGTTGCTATACTAAGAGTAGTTGTATGAAGGGATATTATGGGGAAGTGTTCAGGAATGTTCTTGTGTGTTTGAGTCTATTCAAGTCTGAGATTCTGAGGTCTGGAGGAGGGGATATTTATACTAGTGAGAGGCTATCTGAGCTATACTAGATATGGATGTAGTACTTAGTGCTTTGCTGAGTTAGAATGTAGTCACATAGTATAAGTGTGATCTGACATATCAAGAGATTATCTGACTGCTGAGTCAGTTCACAGTCACATCATATAAGGCTAATCTAACTATACTATGACTGCTAAACTATTTATAGATTTAGATGCTGTCTGGGTAGTCTTTGATGACATCACTATCGATGATATTATTTCTAATAAAGTAGTTGTCTAGGAAGAGTTGTTCGTGGATTAATTCTCCTTATTCACTAAGGTAGTAATATATTGGAACTTTATCGCTATCTCATAGGATAGTATCATCTGTCTTATATGCTAGGTATAGAGTTGGTAGATAAAGGAGTGGTACATTATCTTTACTTTTATTAGATTCACTGTCTGCATATCTTCTATAAGTTACAGTACTATGAGTTATAGAGTTATAGTAAGCTGGTGGCTGTAGTTCATATCACTCATACTTGGATAGTGGAGTGGTTGGTTCGATCTCAAGGGTTGTCTGAAGATACAGGTTGTATTCTCCAGTCTCTTCATTATAGTTGAAGTAATTAGGGGTAAATGTGGGTTGGTATTCATGCTAGTGGTCATTATCTCAATAAGTCTTATATATAGTTATGAACTGTTGTAAGTTCATCAGTAAGATTGGCAGTATGATCAGAGTTGACAGAGATTCTTGGCTTGAGATCATGTCAGTGTCAGAGGGATCATTGTCTTCTGCTTTATCTTCATCAAATTAGATTATATTATAGATATCCTTCATCACATATCTAACTTGAGACATTTGCAGAATATGGTCATTGAGGTGTGGAAAGGTTCTGTCTATGGTCTGGATATACTCGAAATACTTGTGGTTGAGTTCTTATATCATGTTATCAATTTGGCCATAGGACAGGGTAGCAATCATTTCACTGATAGTAACTCAGAGATGGGGAATAACAGTGCTATACTTATAAAAGAGTTCTCAGTGTTTATAAGTAATGAGTTTCTGATGTTGAGATATCTGAGTAATTTCTGTATCATAGTGGTGTTCAACCATATCTTCTAGAAGGTGACCAATCTGATAGTAGCTTGAGATTTGTCTGATTCAGTAGGCCTCACTAAGTATGTTCAGAGCATTTCATTGGGCTTTCATGAAGTAGAGAGGTGCTAAGCTATAGATATTTATGAGAGGCAGAGGGGGTGTGGCTTGGTTGACAATAGTATTCCAAATATCAGCATGGATGTAGTTGTAGATCTCAGTAGTCATATTTGTATATATTCAGAAGTTATAGTTATTGTTTGTTTTGGTTCTCTATTTCGACATATTTTAGTACTCAGTATATATATATTTGGTCCTAATTGGTAAGATTCTATTTGTGTAAATCTTATGTTCCATGACTTCATATTGACTCAGCTTTGTATACTGTGACTTCAGTTTGACTCAGCTTCATGATTATATAAGTAATTTTCAGATTTATTTAGAGGTTGTATGTAATTTTAGTAACTTGTTTAGTGGGTGATGTGTGATTTCAGTGGCTTAGAGATTGTGTGCTTACAATTAGTTAGCTTTGCCAAAAATCTATTTCTTGGCATTTTTCTTTCTTTTCAAGATCCTTTTGGATCTTTCTTTTAGATTATATATAAATATTTTTATTCTTTATTTGAATAAAGCTTAGAATATTTTCTCTTAGAAATTCTTTAAGAATACTTGAACCTTTAAGTATCTCTTTAAGCTACTTTAGACTAATTAGAACTTCCAGATTAAGCTGTTTTCTCTTAAAGAAACTAGAATCATTACAGACTAATAATAATGGCAAAGTCCAAGAGACTATAAAAAA
>RBNI01004939.1:0-13241 GCA_003990745.1 Jimgerdemannia flammicorona | reverse complement strand
AAAAAAAAAAAAAAAAAAAAAAATGTTCACGCGCAAATCGCAAGGCATCGGCGTTGGCGTAAAATGAAGCATGAAAGGTGATTAATATGCCGCCGTATTGTAAACCATGCTTACCATCTTCAATGTCAATTTGGTCATCCCTTCCAGACCCCGTAGAGTACTTTACATTTTTGTCATGATCAGGATACGATACAAGGGTAAGAAACTTTCGGGTTCGGTGCATTTTTTCGAGCGGGTGGAGTGGGGGAGAGGAATCTGGTGTTTGTTCAAATGGAAAATCTTTGTGACTTACCGAAACTAAACAAATCGATTCATTCGAGCAAAATCTACTACCACCTGGGCCTTAACAGGGTGATGGAAAGTGTGACACTGAAAGGAGGAAAAGGAGTCAGAGAAAGTTCAAGTTCATGAAGGTTTTGGGCTTGGAGGGATCAAACATGAATTTCGAATATCGTACTCGATTGGTGCAGGACCTTCGTTTTGTCTGTTCCATCTTACGTTGTAAATATCTCAAGACAAATCAAGCGATGGACAGTATGATTGAAAAGCTTCTTTCTTTCTCGGATATCGTAGCCGTGGCACAGTCGCTAACATGGCGCCATTTCGATTTTTTGATTGCATACCCCTTTTCGGTCAGGCTTATTACGCCTATTCCTGTTACGTCTACGCCCATTACCTTTATCAACCCGCCGAGGTCATGGCGATTAAAAAGTGACTTGGGAGTATTATAACACTAAGCGACGCACTCTCATGTATATTTGTTTTGCTTCATGCAGATCACGTCCATCTCGGTCTCCTTTGGGACCTTCCAGAATATCGTTATGAACCTCCCGATCGAACTAGATTATTCCATCGAAGGCCCACGAATTAAGGTTGCCTTTTTCGAGCAGCCAACAAAAGTCTAGTGCTTGATTCAAAGCAATCTGGCATTCAGTTGCGACCATGAATTTAGCAAAGCACAGTTCCAAACTACATACGGAGAAGTACACATTCGTAGATGAAGTTAAAAAACTTTATGGAATAGCAAAACATTGATATGAAAGGGCGATCAATGTCTAGCTACAATGTCCGACCAGCACGCGAAAGTTATAACCCTCCGATGTGAAAGAAGAAAACCCGCGCGCAAAAGATATAACCCTCCGATGCGAAAGAAGAAAAACCCATGAATGTACATGTGGTGAATGTACATAGAGCATAGGGAGTAGCGTATTGAGCTAAGAATGACGAATAGAATGAGCATAAAGCACCTAATGCTATAGATCACCAAATAGGGAATATATGCCCGCAATGCATATTAAAACATTACATTATTCTGCCACCGCCCCAAAACAGAAACACAGACAAGGCATACATGCCAAAGATATTGGCGCCAAAGACATTCCTGCAATCATTGACCTGTGGTCTCAACCGAGCCCACTCATTCAATGTCTAGCTACAATGTCCAACCAGTATATAAAAGTTATAACCCTCTAATGTGAAAGAAGAAAACCTGCACATAAAAGATATAACCCTCTGATGTGAAAGAAGAAAAACCTATGAATGTAATTGTTGTTTCCAGTAAATGTATTTGGGAGAAATATATGGTGAAAAGAAAACCAGCACAAATAAAATGTTGTGTAACATGAAGAAGGGGATAAATGAATGTTGATAGAGAAAAAGGGAAGAGAGAAGCTGAAGAGACACCCAAAGAACAGAAATGTTGAAAGCAGAAGAGAGAGGGGAAGGTAAGTGATAGTGCAAGCAATACAAGAGGATAGAGCAGACAGCTGTATATAGTATAGAGCTATAGGGCTGGTATAGCAGCCTATATAGTATGAAGAGACTATTACTGACCAGCTGATATCATAGACAAGTGGCCAGAATGTTGACAGAGGTTGTTGGTAATTGAGAGAGATGCATAAAGCTTGACAATTTGAGAGATAGAAATATATATATATCCTTTGAAAGCCTCACTAGATCATCTGAGTATTTATATCTTATAGTCCAAGAGACTCACTACAGTAACATCAGATATAGTACCAATTTGAAGGCTGTAACTAGTGAAGAGGGTTGAGGTAAGGCCAATTTGAGGAAGTAGAAATTAAAGACACTGGATAAGATAGGATTGAGAGAAGGGATGGCATACTGAGCATATGAACAAGAGAGTACTAGATAGTGCAGAAAACATAAAAAATAATAAATATAAGAGTGAGACAATACATGAAATATCAGGGGCCATTTGGCTAATAAATAGAGAGTAATTCTGTTAAAAGGAATCTATTTTGAATACCAGTAGAGTAAAGATAATGTATGTAGAGTCTGTAATATAAGGGTGAAAGATAATGCAGTATCAAGATACATGATGAGATGTATCAAAAGAGAGGTTCCACATAAATTCACTAGACTATAAAAAGCTGATATATATAAGGGACATTGTTGTGGCAAAATTGTAATTATCAAAATAAAATAAGTGTAGAAGAGTGAGGAGGTAGTATAGAATGTCAATTATAATTGATAACTGAGAGTGAGACAGATGCAGTCCAAGCTAGTATTTTATATTATACATTATGTGAGAGAGCTATTGAAGGCTGATAAATGAGTCAGTGAAGCTAGAGTTAATGTGGAGAGATTGAACAGTCAAGAGATACTTTTTAATAATAGGTAGTTGTAAATAATATTAGATAAGAGAGCATACTTAGTATATTAATATCAGCTCAGATATAGAG
Source organism: Jimgerdemannia flammicorona (assembly GCA_003990745.1). Lineage (NCBI taxonomy): Eukaryota > Fungi > Mucoromycota > Endogonomycetes > Endogonales > Endogonaceae > Jimgerdemannia > Jimgerdemannia flammicorona. Next base: position 10,536 of record RBNI01004939.1, on the reverse strand, counting down.
AGAGCATTACAGAGACCAGCATGACCAGATCTATAATAGCTACTATAGAGGATACAGAATTGAAGAAAACTATATTGTTCTAATAAATATGAGTAGTATGTTGATTTTGTCAGACTGAACTACAGAAAGGCAATTATAGATAGAAGTATAGTATATAGATGATATTAATCTACATCAGGAGTATCTATATATAGAGGGCAAGATAGCATGCTCTTTCTCTACTATCTTACCAGTCATAATAGTTTGGTAGGTAATCTTCCAAGTCTACTTTCCACAATTATTACCCCCTCTACCTCAAGTTGGTTTGCTGTATCTGTTGCAGGGTAGTGGGAGAGAGACAATGGTGATGAGTTGCCCTTTTATCAGTATCCAATTGGTGTCTTCTCTACTTTTTTATAGTTTCTGATATCTTCAGCTGCATCTGGGGTATATCTGTTTTAGTGTAGTGCCTTTTTTCTTTTACCATTACCAACAAGGTGTTGTCTTGGTACATTACAGGTTATATAGGAAGTTGGCTAACCTTGAGTATCAAGTGTTCAGTATAGATTACTTGCAGGTCCTCAGTGCTTGTAGTGGGGTCCTCTGGCTTTGGCAAGCTTCTCAGCAAGTACAGTTCTGGTATAAGTAACTGGTTTTTGAGTGTTGTCAGGATGGGAGAAGAGATGACTATCACAGATAAGAGAAAGGATAATAATGGTAAATTAGTTGAGTGTCAGGCTGGGGGCAGTCATTGGGGCTGGGGCAGATACTAGGCTGGCAAGGAGGCTGGGAAGCAGAGGAGGCGTAGAGTGTGTTGGGCTTCTACTAGATTAACTAGGCTTCTGGAGGAGTGGGCGAGGTTAAAAATGCTGGAGGGAGAAGATGATTGGAGGTTAATGAGGGCGAAAATAGAGGTCAGGGAACTACAACAGATGCTGCGGGAAGAGGAGGAAGCGAGGATACAGGGTTTGGCAGCCCATCTCCGCTGGCAGGATTTGGAGGAAGGGGAGAGGCCTTCCAAGTTTCTTACAAGGGCTCTTAGGGCGAGACGGATATAGCAGCGATGGGAAGAGGTGTTAGACTCTGAGGGTATACTGGTGCATGGTGTGCAGGATATTCTTGGATCACTGAAGGAGAGATGGAGTGGATTGTGGAGTGAGGAGGAGGGTGGGGCAGATGCCATGACTATTGACTGAGCATTGGAGGATTGGCACCCACCACAAGTTGAGGGGCTAGATGACCTAGTGATGCTGGTGCAGAAAGATGAGATCCACTAGGTTCTCGCCATGACAATGCCTGGTATGGCACCTGGAGAGGATGGTCTGCCCTGGGACTTTTGGAAGCGAATGGTTAGAGTCCCAGGGGTGATGGGAGAGATGACAGCATTGTGCGACTCCATTCTACAGACTGGGAGGTGGGTGGGGGAGCAGGACTTTGGGCTGGTGACATTACTCTATAAAAACAAAGGAAGGTGGGAGGATTGGAGGAACTGGTGGCCGATAATGTTGCTTGATATGGACAGGAAGCTGGTGACCAAAGTGGTGGTGGTGAGACTACAGAAGGTAGCCCAGCAAGTCATGGGTATGGAGCAGAGGGGATTTGTGGGTGGTCGGCTCATCAGGGATGGCACTGCCTGGGTACATGGAGTTATTGAAGGGGCAAGAGCCTGTGGACTGGATGGGCACCTAGTCTTCTTGGACCAGGAGAAGGCCTACGACCGGGTGTGAAGAGTCTGGTTGGTGAAAGTTTTGGATAGGATGGGGGTTCCATCCCAATTCTGGTCAGCGATGGTCAGCCTACTGGAAGGGAGTAGGGCTGCGCTCATGTGCAATGGTCATCGAGGGGTAGCATTTCCCTTGGGCAGGGGGGTGCCCCAGGGGGACCCACTGTCCCCCATTTTGTACACTCTTTCTCTGGAACCCCTTATGGATAGAATTCGGCGGAAGATAGAAGAACTCTATGTTTTTGGCATAGGATGGAAAGTTGGGGCCTTTGCAGATGACATGGTGGTTGGTTTGGGTTCGATTGCTGATGTTGAAGAGCTCAAGAAGACTGTGGAGTGGTATGAGGAGCACTTGGGAGCGAAGTTGAATTAGTATAAGTGTGAAACAATGGTGCTCAGCAATGGTCTGGTGGGAGGAGAGGTTATAGGAACAATCGTCCCCACTGGTGAAGCAGTACAGTACTTGGGCATCTATCTGTCAGTCTATGGGTCGGTTCTGCCCAGGCTCTGGTGGGAGCAGAGGATTGGAATCTGGGAGGAGGCCCTGCGGAGTTGGGGGGGAAGGCATTTTTCTCTGGCAGGATGGGTCTCGATTTTGAATGTCTACTGGCTGCTGAAGCTGTGATACCTGGCATATCATTTGGACTTCCCAGCTTGGGTGGTGAAGAGATTGGTGAAGTCAGCAAAGAGATAGATTTGGGCTGGAAGGCAGAGTCAGATTGGTTGGGAGACCCTGTCCCTACTAGTGGCGAGAGGTGGCCTGGGGCTGGTTGACTTCCCAAAATGGTTATGCTGCTTGCGAGCATGGTGGCTAAAGAGGGCAGTAGAATTGAGAGGAGGTGGCTGGGTCTCTCTGCTACAGAAAATCTGGGAGAGGCAGACATCACCAAGGGGCACAACTGGGGATCTCCTCGCATTAGTTGAACTTCAGGATACTAAGCGATTGCAATATAGAGGATTTTGGTGGGGGATAGCAGAGGGGATGCACTGCATTGGAATTCGTTAGCAGGGGAATGAAGAAGAGGAGGATTGGGGCCCGGCAATGTGGAGATGGGATTGTATACTGCTGGGTGGTACCCCATTAATTGAGTTCGACATTGGTGATGGAATGGAATGCCAAAGGGGACCAGGCCAGGATCTGTGGCCTAGCAGTTGGCAAGGAGTTGGAATCAGCGAAGAGTGGGACTGACATAGTGTTTGGACTTGGAGTGCTGTAGTGAGAAAGTGGATGCTGCCAAAGTATTGGGTGGTCTGGTAGCACATGCTGCAGAGGAATGTGATGCTCAACTTTCGCTCAGAGCACCTCATTGTAGGGGGGTGCTTTGACTGTGAGGAGTGCCATAATGTAGGGCAGGAGGGGGGTTGGGTACAGATGCCTGAACATTGGCTAGGAGAGTGTAAGGTGTTGGGAGATTTTTGGTGCGCAATTGGGGAATGCTTGGGGGTACGGCATAGGGGAGATGATGTACGAGGGAGGTGGGAGGACTTGAGGGACAGATTGATAGGGGGGATAGAGAAGAAGTGGATTACTTTGGGCTGGGCATTGGCTATTTGGGTAGGACTGACTAGTCACTGGTTATTTGTCTTTGAGAATGGAAGCAGGCAGAGCTTGGGGGACTGGTTGGTATGGTGGCACAGACTGATGGAAGACACCTTAACAGGCTGGTGACTTGGTTGGGGGTTGCAGGGTGGTTGGAGATACCGCTTAGTGGAGAAAATTTGTGACCAGAGTGGGGGGAGAGTTGGCATAGTGAGTGATAGAGTGATCTTTATTCATGAGGGGGTGGGGAGGAGCCTCCCTATGGAGATTGGGTAGTGGGTGGTGATGTTGTATACTTATTCATAGACTGGTAATAAAGTCAGAGTCCAAGTGACTATAAAAAAAAAAAAAATATACCCACATCTGTACCCATTATAGCAAAGACTATCCATAGCATACTGTCCTCACAACCTGCTATTTTTTTACTCCTATTGAGTTTCTCTTTGCTCTCCCTTCTGCTTCAAACATCCATCTCTGACATCTGATCACACCACCTCCTGATGATACTGCTCTAGTTATCTTATATCATTTTCTACTACTTCTTATTTCATTATTTGTTATTATATAGATATATAAACTATAATTCTACCCCAATCAGTTCATATCTCAGGCTGCTATTAATACTATTTTCTTTAGCATTCTACTCAGTTTTGATAGTCCTAGATACTGCCTCCTTATTTATAACTATTACTCTACCTTAGACCACTCTGATACTATTATCTAGAATATTAAACAGGAAGTATTGATAGGACATATCTGTGGCCCATTCTTCTCTTCACTTTTTCCAAATTTCCAATCATCTCCTCTAGGTACCATTGTAAAGAAGAACTCTAACACTGTCTGGTGTTATATTTATAACCTCTCCTGGTCTTATAAGGGTGGATCAGTGAATACTGATATTGACTACAACATATTTCAACTATTATATATTTATTTCAATGATGTACTAGATCTAGTTCATTAGCTCAGCCATAAGTATCTTTTATTGAAGATTGATCTAACCAATGCATATTGCTACATTCTTATTCACCCTTTTGACTGAGAGCTACTTAGTTTTGAATAGGTGAAGCAGGTCTACTTTAATTAGTTTACTTCTTTTGGTATCTTATTCTCATCTTTTCTCTTCAATTTTTTTACAGAACTCTTCATATAGATGATCCTTCAGTAGGGTCTTTGATCTCTCATTCACTATATTAATAACTTTCTACTGATCTCTACCTCTATGTTCAAGGTCACTAACCAGGAGCTATAATCATTTCTATTACTTAGCTGTGATCTTAGTTGATCAATACAGATCTACAAGATGGAGGGGCCTACTATATCTCTAGTTTTCCTAGATATTGAACTTGATTTAGCTACTATGAAAGCTTGTCTTTCTGCTAGAAAGATTGATATAATTATAGAATACCTGTACTAATAGTCAATATGCTCAATATGTATAAGACCACAACTTCAATTTCTAATTAGTCTATTGGTATTCATAATAAGATTATCCCTCTCAGCCATTCATTTCTTTGCTGATTCATTAATCTAATCACTAGTAACTCTGCCTTCCATATCTCACTCATAGCCAACTTTTATATTAATGTATTATAGTGACTTGAGTTTCTCTCACAATAGAATAATATCTCTATAATCTATATAGTCAACTGGTCTCACTCTTCTGATTTCTAGCTCTGGATCAATATTAGTAGTGATTTTAGCTTTAGAACATATTCAAAGACTCTTGGTTCTTTACCCCCTGGCCCCTCAATCTTCTTCTATATAATATTCAATTTAAGAAGTTATATATGATCATCACCACTACTGTAACTTAGAGCTATTACTGGTTATTTTATCAAATCTTGCTTTATATAGACAACTAAGCTATTATCATTATTATTAATTCTGAAATCTTCTGAAATCTTCTTCTTCTTGAGCTACTGTACTAGCTTCACTTTCTCATAGTATCTTATATATTTCAACTCTTTGCTATATACATCTCTACAGCTGACAATAATATTGCTGATACTCTATCCCACTCTGACCTACTCCATTTCCACCATCTTGCCTTCTATTTTTTTTTTTTTGTTTTACAGACTTAGAGTCCTACAGATTTTTATTAAAAGGAAACCTAGACTATATAGACCAAAACTCTCTCCCACTACCCATCAAGTACTGCTCTCTCATTAACCTAGGCTAGCTATTGTCCAGCAGCTCAACTATACTAGACACAGCAGGACCTATAGTGGCCCATATCTCATTTTATATACTATGTTCTTTATACCACCAGGGGGAACTCAGTTATATGCTAACAACTGAAAGTGCATACCTGAAACCCCAACATATATACGTATAAGGCTATGTCTGAGCCAAATAGAATAGCCCCTGCCACCCTAAGGAGAATAACAAGCAAAGAAAAAACCCTTATCAAAGTATATCATAGTGGATAGAGCCTGGTTCTCTCAGATGAGATGAGTAAAGGACTTATATATGAGGTGAGAGGAGACCCCCAATACTCCACTACTCAAGCCTGTAGGCCTTGATCACATTGCTATATCAGCTCTCAGTTCTAGTTGAGTGTAGCCAAGACATCTGAAATAAGTAGCCTTGGACCCCCCAACCCCTTCCAATGATTGGGGTCCAACCCCACATATATATTGCCAAAAGAAGCCAAGAGTGACACCTATCACCTAACCACTCTATACTAATCAAAAGGCTCTACCAAAGCCACTCCAATAAATCTTGGCCATCTCCTTCATCCTCATCCACTGAACTCCAACTGAGACACCTTCCTGCCACCAATTCTCCACTCTTCGCTGAATGTCCATAGCCCACCCATCCTACCAGGTCTTATCATCTAACAAAGAGGAATTGAGGTGCCAATATCCAGGCCCATCCCCACTTCCCCCAAAGCGCCCCTGTCCCAAAAGCCCCCAGTGATCCGACCATGGACACCATTCTACCTCCAGTGACTTCCAAACATCTAGGCCCCAGCAGCTGGCTGTCAGAATCCAGTCAATTCTTGTCCCCAGACCCCCTGCCCAATGTGTATAAACCCTCCTATTCCCCCAGCACTCCCTCCCAGTATCTACCAGTGCACTTAGTCTCTCAACCTCCTCCCATGCTGCCAGTCCTCCACTCCTGCTCTCAGCACCTTATCCTCCATCTGTTCTATCCAATAGTGTGTCCCAAACCATATTGAAGTCACCCTCAAGCATATCCACCCCAGCCTCTACAAAGTTCCCACTCTCCAGTAAACCTGTCATCCAATCTACCCTCTCACTCCATACTGCAGGACAGTAGCAGGAGCCAACTGTAACTGGCTCCCAACCTGCATGGATCCACTCTCCCCAGACTAGTCTCTCCCCCCAGCATCTCACATCCTGTATCTCCCCTCTGCCTTTCCAAACCAAAATTCCAACCTTGCCCTTCCAAATCACCACTTCTCCCCACTCCTTTGTCCACTCTCTCTTATCTGAATCATCCTCACACCTAACATCCTGCAACAGGAAGAGATCAGCCTCCAATCCCTTCATCCAAGAAAAAATGTTTCTACATCAAGTAGCCCCCCGTAACCCATTCACATTTAAAGAAAAAATGTTAGTTGTACTGTTCATAATGAAATATGTTATGTTGTCAATCAATCTCTACTGCTCCATGCTCATCTCCTCCTACACCATATCCAGATTGTGTTCCGCAGCCACCTCCTCCTCTTCCATCCTCTGAGCCTCCAATCCAGCCAGCAGTTCATTCATCTCGTCATCTGCCTTCTCCTCAAACTCCTCCCGGTATTCGACGCATGCCTCCTGCCAGAGCCGCAGTCTATGGCGCTTGTTCCAGCAGTACTCAGCCCTCTCTCCTGCAACGACTGCCATCTCTGCCTCCCTCTCCTTATCCACCTCATACCCTTCCTCTGCTAGGTATACCGCAAGAATTTCCACCTTCAACGCCTTCCTCACTCCATCCCCCTGCAGTATTTCTGCCTAGTGCTCATCACTCATCACCCGCAAGTCCACCTCCCCCAACTCTTCTGCCACCAGGTCATTCATCATCCAGCATATCCAAAGTAAGTTTCCCACCTCCTTCTCCCCTGGAGTCGCCGGCCTCCCACCATCCAACATGGTGGTGTCAGCTCTGACACTCGCAGACTCATCCCATACCTCTGGGACATCCATCAGTCCCTCCTCACCAGCAGCCACCACCTGTCCTCCATACACCACCTCTGGAACCCCAAATTGCACCCTCTGAGCCCCTCGCATTTGCACATCCTCTACCACCCTGTTTCGAGAAGCCGGGCCATGCCTAATAAGGGGGGTAGGGATCGGGGAGCTCTCCCAATCCTCCTCCCAAACCTCTAGCGTGCCATCAGCATATAGATCCTTACTAGTCTTCTCCTCGTCCTCCCCTGCCTCCTTCTTGTCCTTCCCCTCCCCCTCGCCAGCTCAGATACTTGCTCTGGCTCCCCCGGCACCCTTCCCCTTACTTGCATTCCCCAGTGGCCTGTTGTCCAGCTTGGCCAGTAACTCTTTCTGCCTCTTATGCCCCTGATCCCTTTTCCACTGCCTCTTGTTCACTTGAATCCGCTTTCCATCCACCACCTCCAAGTGCGTTGCCTCCACGAAAGCCGCCCAAGCCTTCGCTCGCTTCTCTACAGCACCCTCCAACTCTTCTAGCGCTTCCAACAAATCCTCCTCCTCCTCCTCACTTCCCTTCACCCTTGTCACCTTATACAAAATCACTCCCCAAGCCATTACCAAAGGCCAGTCCCTCACCTTCCCAGTAGCTTCCTTCTCAGCCAGCCTAATCCACACATCCATGTCCCCAGTCCTGAGCATAGTCCCTTCCCAGACCCTAAATCCGACATCTACCACCTCTCCATATTCCGCCATGAAGTCCTCAACCCTCTTTCTTGTCTCCATTGCTGTCACTATCGGCACTCCTTTTACCAGTAGTTGGACCACTCTGGGATCCTACTTCAGACAACGTGCCATTGGAACACACACCTCACCCACCACCAATCCAACCTTCAATGCCTCCTCCAATGGTGCCGCCTCCTCAAAACCAACCTCCACTCCCTCCAGGCCCTTCAAAAACTTCACGGACGCCACCCCTGCCACCTGCTTAGCGATGAGCCCCAACACCATTTTCGCTATCACTGCTAGGCCCCGGAAGCACAATGTAATCGCGAACGCTGAGATCGATTTTTTGAGCAACGGGGCCACCACCAGACCCGTTACACCATCTGCCAAGTCCCCTTGTCATCTAAGCCTCAGCCGCTCAGCCTCGCCATCAGCCATCACATCTGGATTTTTTTCCAGATCAACAGTCCCACTGCCATCAGCAGTCACACTCTCCCCAGCCACTACTCCCCCAGCTCTACCACCCCCTCTTCCAAGGGCTGCTCCCCCCTGCACCGGCACCTTCTCCTTCTTGGTCTCCTTGCCCTTCCTCAGCCAGCCCTCCAGTCCTGATGCCTGTTGTCTCCCCTTCACTGTCTCCACGAAGCTCACCCTCCCAGATCCAAAGCCTCCGCCACCTCCTCCACCCCTTCCACGTCCACCAGCCAGCAGCCCCCTCATACCTCCCCCCAGGCCTGGACCCTGCCCTACCTGCTGCCAGTTGAAAGCGCTTGGGCCACCCTGCCCAGTACGCACCTCAGGTTGCTTGTTGGTCACCATATTGTTAGTCTCTTTTCGCCAAAATGATGTTGTAAGTACTCTCCAAAGGTTGTGTAACCCGAATGATACTGGAAAGAGATGTCTATTGTACAGATATGGGTATAGATATAGCTCTTCTATCAACAGTCAAGATCTCTAGTAGGAGAACTGTCAAATATGATACAATTGTAGGTATGATATATAAGCCTACTAGATGTGCCTTCAGAAGTCTATAGAGTAGAGACCTCTGCCAAGTAAGAGAGATGAGAGGAGTTGCAGACTTTCTCAAGAAGTTTAGAAGTAGTATTGAGCTTGTGGGGCCATTTATATAGACTCAGAATTATGAATAAATTAGAGTTATGATATGCCCAGAGGTAGTACTATGCTAGAGAGATACTGTTGCTTACTATTTCAGTGATCTGCTTAGTGTAAAAAGAGATATAATAGTTGAGTAATACAGATCAAAAAGATGATATTAATAGTAAGATAAAGTCAGCAACATAGATAAAGAATAGAGTATGTTTAGTAAGCCCAGAATATATATTATACAGAATACTGAAATAGGTGAGAAGAGCTGTAAGAAATACTGAAATATTGAGTAGGTCTTTCAAGATGACTAGAGGTTTCTACAAGACGATCTTTGAGTCTAAATCATTGACTATTTTGATGAATTGAGTCTCAGGAGAAGCCCCAGAGGATGAGATATTGTACTTAAGAAGATAATTAAGAGAAATAGCAGAGAAAGAGTTGTCAATGACTACAGCCAGTAAGTATTAGTTAACATGAGCTTATTTAAGTAAAAGATTGATATTGTGAACTATAGTATATAAGGTAATAGTAGAAGGGGTATGAAGAATGAAAAGAGACCCACCCTGAGAGTTGTCTGATAGATCAAAACTATCCATGAGGGTTAAGGCAGGGATAGCTGTTAGAGGGACAAGTATGGCTATAATGGTGGTAGACAATGAGATAGTAGTATAGTTAATGACAGCTTGATCAACAGCTGGGGCAGAGATGCTGGAGAATCTATAATTAGAGGTGGTATAAGGTCATTTTCAGAAGAATGAGACTGAAGTAGATGGAGAAGTTTGTCAAAATAGTGGTCCTGAGTAATGGCTCATTCTTGAAGATAAGCCATACTGGCCTCAACAGAGAGGTCAGTGGGGAATAGTACATATGCTAGTAGATGTAAACTATAACAGTGGGGGGGTAATAGCATATGCAGGGGCTTTAGATAATGTGCAAGCAGAGATAGGTTGATCATTGTTGAGAAGTGGACAAAATATTGTCAGGGAGGTCCTCAAGATATATGATTAGAGAACTGATGTCAGGATTATCCTCATTGGGGTCATCTTGAAGGAAGAGAAGAATGTGTTCAATGAATAGAACATTGTAGTGGAGTGGACAGGCTGCTGACCCTAGTTCATATTGCCCTTTTGATATATTCAAATGATCATGCCAGCAAAGGAGACAAGAGTTGATGGTGAGAACCATGAGAGGTTTATGAGAGTATAGTTAGATAGATGAAAGTGAGAGTGAATGTATATGTGGTGAATGTACATAGAGCATAGGGAGTAGCATATTGAGCTAGGAATGATGAATAGAATGAGCATAAAGCACCTAATACTATAGGCAGTCCAAGTGACTATAAAAAA
>RBNI01004938.1:0-13241 GCA_003990745.1 Jimgerdemannia flammicorona | reverse complement strand
AGCCCAACCCAACCCACCCCCCCTACCCCATCCCAACACACTCCCTCCCCCCAACCCCCACCCTCTCAAACACAACCATACTATTAACCACTGTGACCCGCCCACGACTCTTCTCACAAATCCTTTCCACCACCAAGATGCGGTTCATTTCGAATGCTGCAAAACAGACCTGGTGGAGCCCTTCCTACCGTCACCTGAAACAAGATGGTGGTGCGCTCCGAAACAATTTGGCTCAAATGATTGGCTGCCAGGGCCACGACATGGCAACGGGTCATATTGAATGACGGAAAATAATGCATCGGTTGTCGTCATCGTGTCTACCTCTTGCGAGATTGCAATACGACCTCTGAGCGCCTTTCGTTGAGAACCAAATCTTTGTTGAATATATACGCAGAGATCGCGAACGCTGTAATTTCTAAAAACCTGTTTCCGTCAAAACACTGGAGTTCCCAACCCATCCAGCCGGAAACCAGACTCTCCTCTCTCGGAACTATAAGGGTGGTCTAGTAGTCATCAGACTTACCTCAAACTGTCGTCTTTTTTTTGGACCATTGGGTAGAGGTGTAGTCTAGTTATATGCAGAAGACTCAAAGATTTTAACGTCATTCAAAGACGCGACGAACTCTCAAACACAACACACCCACTCTCACTTACAACACTACGACACTCATTCTCAACCACAACAACCATACCACGTGAAAACGGAGAAGCTCAGAGCTTTTGTCACCCAGAATCTTAAGAGTATCAATTTAAGCCTTAAGGTTTCGAAAAATGGGTCCCTATTATCTGTTGCAATACCAAAAAGTTGACTATATATACCAGGCTAGACCCTTAATCTGAACTCAACCTCTTTGAGTACTCTTGATAATAAACTACCATTGCCCTGTGAGACTGCAAGAAAACTCTGCTGTCCCCCTTTCTTTTTTTTTTAATATACTTTGACTGAGTTTTGGATTTATATAGTTTTCAGGTTTCTTGAAGGAAAGGGTTGGTATGCCAGAACTTATATTTTGAAGCTGATCTTAATAGTTCTTAAGTTATTATATATAACTGAGTTAAAAACTCTAAAGAGAAAGCTAATTGGTTTTTATATTTTTATTTTTATTTTTATTTTTTTATCTCATTTGAGATATTTTTTAAAAACTTTCACTATTTCAATTTTTCATCCTCAATTATCTCAATTGACTAAATTAACTTATTTATTCTTAATTATCTTAATTATATTATTTTTAATCAATTATATTCTTTATCTTCAATTATCTCAATTATATTATTTATTCTCAATTATCTTAATTGATTTAATTAACTTATTTATTATAATAGTTCTAATTTCTTTAAAAAAAAAAAAAAAAATTTAAATTAAATTTAGAAATTTGATAAGTTTAAAATAGCTTAAGATACTTGAAGGTTTAAGTATTTTTGAAAAATTTTTAAGAGAAAATATTCTGAGATTTATTCAAGTAAGCAAAAAGAGATATTTATATAAAATTTAAAATAAAGATTCAGAAAGATCTTTAAAATAAAAAAAAATATCAAAAGAGTATCAAAAGAGAGTTTTGATAAAAGATAACTAAAGAAGTTCTATAATATTTTAAAATATTCTATATCTGCAACTGATCTTACTATCTTATTTATAAACTTTTTAGATAAGTTCTCTATATATATCTAAAGTTAGTATAGCTCAGTGGTTAAACTCTTCTGAATATTACTGATCTAGAACTCAGACCTATCTTTATTTCTAATTTCATAATTAAAAGATCTACTATATCTAAGATAATATAGAAGAATTATCTAGAAACTTCAATACTTAAGAGGTTGATTAAGAATATAGTACTAATAACTCACTTAAAAAGGAGCTAATAGTGAGGCTCAAATCTTCTCTCAGCTAATTAGACTAGTAATAAGACTCTCACTCTATATGAGATAGCCAAATCTCACTAAATATTTTATTAGTACTCAGTAATAACTAACTATTTATATATATATAATTAATATATACTCAGTCACTTCTTTTGCTCAAACTATATAGAGTAAGCTAAGTCACCATCAATCTTTCTCTGGTACCACTTGGGTTACACAACCTTTGGAAAGCAACTACAACATCATTTTTGGAGAAAAGAGACTAGCAATATAGTAATCGACAGGCAATCTGAGGTATGTATTGGGCAGGGTGGCCCTAGCATGTTCGACTGGCAGTAGGTGGGGAGAGGCCCTGGCCTGGAGGGGGGTATGAGGGGGCTGCTGGTGGGAGGACACAGAAGAGGAGGAGGTAGTGGTAGAGGACAGGGGTCTGGGAGGGTGAGCTTCATAGAGACAGTAAAGGGAAGATGGCAGACATCAGGGCTAGAGAGTTGGCTGAGGAAAGGCAAGGAGATGGAGAAGATGGCAGTATATAGGGGAGTAGCCCTTGGCAGGAGGAGCAGTGGGGCTGGAGGTGTAGTGGCTAGGGGGAGCATGACAGCTAATGATGACAGGACTGCCAATTTGGAAAAAAATCCAGATGTGACTGCTGATGGCATAGCTGAGTGACTGGGGCTTGGAAGGCAAGGCAATTTGGCAGATGGTGTAATGGGCCTAGCAGTGGTCCTGTTACTCAAGAAATCGATCTTGGTATTTGCAGTGATATTGTGCTTCTGGAGCCTAGCAGTGATGGCAAAAATGATGCTAGGGCTTATCACTAAGCAGGTGGCTGGAGTAGCATCTGTAAAGTTTCTGAAGGGATTAGAGGGAGTGGAGGTGGGCTTTGAGGAGGCCAAGCCTTTGGAGGAAGTACTGAAGATTGGATTGATAGTTGGGGAGGTGTGTGTTCTAATGACATACTGCCTGAAATGGGATCCCAGGGTGGTCCAACTGCTGGTGAAAAGAGTGCCCATGGTGATAGTGGTAGAGATGAGAAGGAGAGTCGAGGAGGTTATGGCAGAGTATGGAAAAGTAGTGGATATCAGATTTAGAGTCTGAGAAGGGATCTCACTTAGGACTGGAGATGTGGATGTGAGGATTCGGCTGGCAGGAAAGGAAGCTACTGGGAAGGCAAGGGACTGACCTTTGAGGATAGTCTGGGAGGTGATCTTGTGCAAGGTGATGAGGGTGAAGGGGAGTGAGGAGGAGGAAGAGGACTTATTGGAAGTACTAGAAGAGTTGAGTGGTGCTATAGAGCAGTAGACAAAGGCTTGGAAGGCTTTTGAGGAGTTGATGCACTTGAAGGTAGTGGATGGGAAGCAGATTCAAGTGGACAAAGAGCAGTGAGAAAGAGATCAGGGATATAAGAGACAGAAAGAACTGCTGGCAAAGATGGAAGACAGATCTCTGAAGGATGTAAGTGGAATGGTGGGCATGGGGGGTACCAAAGCAAGTATCTGAGTAGGTGAGGGTGGTGGGAGTATTGAGAAGGAGATCAGTGAGAACAGGGAGATGACTGGCAATGACCCATATGCTAATGGTATACTTGAGGTTTGGGAGGAGGCTTGGGAGGACTCCTCTACCCCTACTCCTCTTATTAGGTGAGGTCTAGCTTCCAGAAGCAGGATGGTGGAGGATGTGCTGATGTAGGAGGCCCAGCAAGTGCAATTTGGAGTTCCTGAGATAGTGAATAGGGGACAAGTGGTGGCAGCTAGAGAGGAGAAACTGGTGGATGTCCCAGAGGAGTGGGATGTGGCTGCAAGTACTGGAGCTGACACCACAATACTGGATGGCAGGAGGCTGATGACTCCTGGAGGGAAGGAGGTGGAGAACTTACTTTGGATATGCAGGATGATGAACAATCTAGTGGCTGAAGAGTTGGGAGAGGTGGATTTGAGAGCAATGAGTGATGAGCATTGGGTGTGGATCCTACAGAAGTATGGAGTGATGAGAGCATTGAAGGCAAAAATTCTTGCAGTATATCTGGAGGAAGAAGGTTATGAGGTAGATAAGGAGTGAGAGGCAGAGCTGGCAGGAGTCACTGGGGAGAGGGCTGAATACTGCTGGACCAAGCATCATGGATTGTAGCTCTGGCAGGAAGTCTGCCTGGAGTACTGAGAGGAATTCGAGGAGAACGCAGATAGGGAGATGAATGAGCTATTGGCTGGATTGGAGACTCAGAGGACTGAAGAGGAGGCAGTAACTATGGAACATAATCTGGACTTGGTACAGGAGGAGATGACCACAGAGCAGTAGAGAAGGACTGGATAACACACTATATTTCATTATGAATAGTACAACCAATATTTTTTCTTTGAACATAAATGGGTTACAGAGCACTTATTGATGTAGGAACATTTTTACTTGGCTGAAGGGATTGGAGGTCAATCTCTTCCTCTTGCAGGATGTCAGTTGTGAGGATGATTTAGATAGACTAGAATGGATGAAGGAATGGGGAGGTGAGGCAGTTTGGAAGGACAAGGTTAGGATTCTGGTATGGAAAGACAGAGGGGAGATAAGAGTTATGCAGAGCTGGGGGGATAGATTGGTCTGGAGAGAGTGGATATATACAGGTTGGGAGCCAGTTACAGTGGGCTCCTGTTACTGCCCTGCTATACAGGGTGAGCATGTGGATTGAGTGAAGGGCCTTCAGGAGAGTGAGATCCTCACAGAGGCTGGGGTGGATATACTTAGTGGAGACTTCAATATGGTTTAGGATGTACTGATAGACAGAACAGATGGAGGACAGGGAGCTGAGGGTCAGAGTAGAGGACTGGTAGTATGGGAGGAAGTGGAAAGGCTGAGTGCTCTGATGGATGTGGATAGGGAGTGCTGGGGGGATAGAAAGGTATACATGCATTGGGCAGGGGGCCTGGGAACAGGAATTGATTGGATTCTAATGGCCAGCTGCTGGGGCTTGGATGTTTGGAAGTCACTAGAGGTAGAATGGTGTCCTTGGTCGGATCATTGGGGGCTTTTAGAACAGGGGCATTTTGGGGGGAGTGGGGATGGGCCTGGACATTGGTATCTCAATTCCTCCTTATTAGATAATATGATCTGGTGGGATGAGTGGGTGGTAGACATCCAACTGAGGGTGGAGTACTAGAGGCAGGAAGGTGCCCCAGTTGGTGTTTGGTGGATGAGGTTGAAAGAGATGGCCAGGACCCACTAGAGTGAGGCTTGCAAGGAGGCTGGGAAACAGAGGAGGCAACAGGTGAGATGGGCTTCTAGTAGACTGTCTAGACTCTTAGAGGATTGGGTGAGACTGGCAACATTGAAGAGAGAGGAGGATTGGAGATTAATGAGGGTGAAAATGGAGGTTGGTGAACTACAACAGGTGTTGTGGGAAGAGGAAGAGGCAAGGGTGCAGAGTTTGGCAGTGCAGCTCCATTAGCAGAGTTTGGAGGAAGGGGAGAGACCCTCGAAGTATCTCACAAGAGCCCTTCAGGTGAGAAGGGTGCAGCAAAGGTGAGAGGGGGTGCTTGACTCTGATGGTACACTGGTACATAGTATACAAGATATTCTGAGATCATTAAAGGAGCATTGGAGTGGATTGTAGAGTAAGGAGGAGGGTGGGGAGAATGCTGATACCATTGGCCAAGCATTGGAGGATTGGCACCCTCCACAAGTAGATGGGCTGGGTGACTTGGTGTTGCCAGTATAAGAGGAGGAGATCCACCAGGTTCTTGCCATGACAATGCTGGGTATGGTGCCTGGGGAGGATGGTCTGCCCTGGGACTTCTGGAAGAAGATGGTGGGGGTCCCAGGTGTACTGGGTGAGATGACAGCATTGTGTGATTTTATTCTACAGACAGGGAGATGGGTGAGAGAACAGGATCTGAGGGTGATATTGCTTTACAAGAACAAAGGAAGGTGAGAGGACTGGAAGAACTAGAGACTGATTATGCTGCTGGATATGGACAGAAAGTTGGTTACTAAGGTGGTGGTTACAAGGCTACAAAAGGTGGCCCAGCAAGTCTTGGGTATTGAGCAGAGGGGCTTTGTAGAAGGCTAGCTCATTAGGGATGACACAGTCTGGGTACATGGAGTTATTGAAGGGGCACAAGCTAGTGGACTGGATGGGTGACTGGTCTTTTTGGACCAAGAGAAGGCTTATGACCAGGTGCAGTGGGTCTGGCTGGTGAAAGTATTGGATAGGACTAGAGTTCCATACCAGTTTAGGTCTACAATAGTCAGCCTACTGGAAGGGAGTAGGACTGTGCTCATGTGTAATGGACATAGAGAGATAGTATTTCCCCTAGGTAGGGGGGTGCCCCAGGGAGACCCACTGTCCCCTATTTTGTACACTCTTTCCCTGGAACCCTTAATGGATAGAATCTGGCAGAAGATAGTGGAATCTCCATCTTTGGCATTGGGTGGAAAGTAGGGGCCTTTGTGGATAACATGGTGGTCAGTCTGAGATCAATTGCTGATATTAAGGAGCTCAAGGAGATAGTGGAGTAGTATGAGGTGAACTCTGGGGCTAAACTTAATTGGTATAAGTGTGAAACAATAGTGTTAGGCAATGGTCTGGTGGGAGGAGAGGTTATTGGAACAATCGTCCCTACTGGGGAGGCAGTGCAGTACTTGGATATTTATCTGTTGGTATATGGGTCGGTTCTACCCAGACTTTGGTGGGAGCAGTGGGTGGGAGTCTGGGGGGAGGCCCTGTGGAGTTGGGGGGGTCACAAACTGTCTCTGGTAGGGTGTGTCTTGAGTTTGAACATCTATTGGCTGCTGAAGTTGTAGTATCTGGCTTATCATCTGGACTTCCCAGCCTGGGTGGTGAAGAGATTGATGAAGCTGGCCAAGGGGTGGATCTGGGCTAGAAAAAGGAGTCAGATCAGCTGAGAGGTCTTGTCCTTACCAGTGGCAAGTAGTGGACTTGGGCTGGTTGACTTTCTGAAGAGGCTGCACTGCTTGAGAGCATGGTGATTGAAGAGAGCTATGGAGTTGAGAGGGAGAGGTTGGGTCCCCCTATTGCAGAAAGTCTGGGAGATGAAATCCTCACCAAGAGATTCAACTGGAGATCTCCTATCATTAGTTGGCCTTCAGAACACTGAAAAATTGTGATACAAAGGCTTTGGATGGGGGGTGGTAGAGGGGGTACACTGCATTGGAATTCATTGGTAGAGAAATGAAGGAGAGGTAGCTTGGGACCTGGCAATGTGGAGATGGGACTGAGTATTGCTGGGCAGCATTCTCTTAATTGAGTTTGACATTAGTGATGGGATAGAATGCCAAAGGGGACCAGGCCAGGATCTGTGGCCTAGTGGTTGGTAAGGAGTAGGAATCAGAGAAGAGTAGAACTGGCATGGTGTTTGGGCCTGGAGTGCTGAGGTGAGGAGATGGATGCTGCCAAAGTACTGAGTGGCCTAGTAGTGCATGCTGTAGAGGAATGTAATGCTCAACTTCTGCTTAGGCCACCTTATCGAGGGAGGTTGCTTTGCGGGTAACATAAGACTCAGACAACACTTTCGACAACATCTTCAAGTATTGGTGCTATCAAGATGGCGAGCAACATGCATTCTGGTGAGCATACGGGGCAGGGGGGCCCCAGTGCCTTTGACTGGCAACATGTGGGAGGGGGTCAAGATGCTGGTATTGGCATGCCGAGTGCTTCAATGAGGGCGCATCTTTCACTAGTACCATTCGGGTGACACAAGACTCAGACAATACTTTTGAAAACATCTTCAAGTATTGGTGCGATCAAGATGGTGAGCAACAAGCATTCTGGTGAGTGTACTGGGCAGGGGGGCCCCAGTGCCTTTGACTGGCAACATGTGGGGGGGGGTCGAGGTGCTGGTCTTGGTATGCTGAGGGCTTTGATAAGGGGATGTGGGGCCGGAGGTGGTGGCAGAGGAGGTGCAAAGCAACATAGGGGAGAGAGGATGACCTTTGCAGATAAGGTCAGGATGGGGAAGCAGGCAACTGGACTGGATGGCTGGCTGGAGCTGGGGAAGGCGGCTGCTACTTTGAGTGGCAAGGAGGCCTCTCCTCTGGGGGGTCAGCATAGTGGGGCTGGAGGTGTAGTGGCTGAGGCGGTGACTATTGATAGCAGTGTGATGGGCAATCTGGAAAAAAATCCAGATATGATGGCTGATGGGGGACCTGGACAGGGGAGCGGTGCAAGACCCAGGGACCTGGCTGATAGTGTGATGGGCCTAGTGGTGGCCCCATTACTCAAAAAATCTCGATCAGAATTCGCCGTCACGCTGTACTTCTATGGCTTGGCAGTGATGGCAAAGATGGTGCTGGGGCTGCTGGCTAGTGAGGTGAAAGGAGCAGCCTCAGTAAAGTTTTTGAAGAAGCTGGAGGCAGTCGAGGTGGGGTTTGAAGAGGAGGGTTTGCTACTGGAGGCAGTGGAGAAGGGGGTGGTGATTGGAGGGATTTCGGTGCCGATGGCGAGGTATATGCATTGGGATCCCTGAGTGGTTCACCTGGTGATTGCAGACCTACTGATGGTGAAGAAGGAGGAGGTGAGGAGGCTGGTCATGGATGTGGTGAAGGAGTATGGTGAGGTGGTCGACATTGGATTCAGGGTATGGGAGGGGACTGAGCTCAGGACAGGCGATGTGGATGTCCGGTTGAGGCTGTTTGGGATGAAGAATATAGGGAAGGCTAGGGATTGGCCAGTGGCGTTGAAGTGGGGCCCAGTGGAGTGCAAGGTTTCGAGGGTGAAGGGGTCAGAGGAAGAGGAGGAGGACCTGCTGGAGGTGCTCAAGGACCTAGCTGGGGCTGTGGAGAGGAGGCAGAGGGCTTGGAGGGCTTACGAGGCTAGGATGGTAGTGGAGGTGATCAAGGGCAAGAAGGTGCGAATGGACAAGGTGCTTTGAGAGAAGGTGAAGGAGAGACAGATGCAGAAGGATTTGTTGGCTAGTTTGGATGGGGGTAAAAGGGCTGGGGCTATAGAGGAGGGCAAGGGAGCAAGTGCTAGCATCTGGGCGGAGGAGGGGCAGCAAGGGGAGAAGGTGAAGGAGAGTGGGGGACAGAGGCCAGAGGAGGCTATAGTGGATGCGGTGATGGTGGAAGATAATATGATCCAGTATAGTGTTCCCGAGGTGGGAGAGAGGGAGCTGGAGGATGTGTCTGAGGATGATTGGGATGAGTCTGTGCGAACTGAGGAGAGGAAGGAAGGGGAGGCGGATTTGGCGCAGGCAGCAGAGGTAGTTGGAGGGGAGAAGTGGCTATTGAGGGCGCTGCAAAACATGGCAGCTGAGGAACTGGGCGAGATTGACTTCTGGGTGATCAGTGAGGAATTCTGGAGGCGAGTACTATGAGGGGAGGAGGTCATGAGGAAGTTGAGAGATGAGATGATGGCAGCTCTTCTGGAGGCGGAGGAGTATGAGGTCACTGAGGCAAGGGAGGTGACACTGTTGGGTATCGCTAATGAAAGGGCAGCTTATCTGTGGGGGCTGCAGAAGGGACTGAAAAAGTGGCAGGTGGTGTGCGAGGAGCATCGGGCAGCAATAGAGATGGTGGATGGTGAGGACTGTGCGGAATTGTTAGCAGCTCTGGATGAACAGCAAAATGTGGAAGTTGAGATTGTGGCAAAACAGAACCTGAATCTGGCTGGAGAGGAAGTGAGCATGGAATTGTAGATGTGGAGACTTCAACATTATCATATATTTCGCTATGAATAGTACAACCAACATTTTTTCTATGAATGTCAATGGGCTTAGGGGGACTAGGAGGCGATATATGATTTTTGGGTGGCTGAAGAAACTGGAGGCAGATATCTTCTTACTTCAGGATGTATGGTGTGAGGGGGAGGAGGATGGACTGGAATGGACTAGAGAGTGGGGTGGGGAGGCAGTTTGGCAGGGAAAAGTGGGAATCCTGGTTAGAAAGGGGAAAGGGGACATTGCAGACACTGGACATTGGGGTAGTAGATTAGTGTGGGGGACATGGTGGAGGCCTGGATGGAACTCAATTGTGGTGGGATCATGTTACTGCCCGGCTGAGAGAGGGACCCAAGTGACATGGATTGGAGATCTGTGGGATTCTGGGTTCTTGGTTGAGGCTGGGGTGGATTGTCTGGGGGGTGATTTTAATATGATACAGGAGAAGAACTGATGGGGAATGGGGTATGGCAGGAAGAAGTGGGGGATTGGAGGACTGGGAAGAGGTGGAATGGCTCAGCTCACTGGTGGATGCTATGTGACTTCAGGATGGGGATCGACGTCTATATATGCACTGGGTGGGAGGGCTGGGTACTAGGATTGATTGGGTTCTGACTGCTGAGTGCTGGGGACATACAGTTTGGAAGATGATGGAGGTCAAGTGGTGCCCTTGGTCAGATCACTGGGGTATTCGGGGAGGTGGGAGGTTTGGAGAGAGCAGAGAGGGACCAGGACATTGGTGTCTGAACTCTTCGCTATTGGATGAGATGGATCTGTGGAATGAGAGGGTGGCAGAGGTATGATTCAAGATTAATAAGTGGAGGCAAGCAGGAATGGGGATTGGAGATAGGTAGCGTAGACTGAAATCTGAAGCTCAGAGGTACTGGGGGGTAGTTGGGAAGGAGCGAGGTGCTCAGCGGAGGAGACAAGTCCGATGGGCATCTAGGAGACTAGAAAGACTACTTCTGAATTAGACTGGGCTATTAGAGGAGGAGGAAGTATTGGACTGGAAGACTAAGCAGGCTAAGTTGGAAGTAGTGGAATTACAGGATTTGTTGAGGAAGAAGGAGGCAGTACAGGCTCAGGCTATGGCAGCCAGATTAAGGTGGCAAGGATTGGAAGAAGGTGAATGACCTATGAGGCTTCTGTCCCATCTCCTACATGCTAGGGGAGCAAGACACTGGTGGGAAGGAGTCCTTAATGATGAGGGAGAGATGGTATTAGGCATGCAGGGGATCCTGGGCCAGCTGAGCGCCCACTGGAGTAACCTCTGGAGTGAGGAGGAGGGAGGAGAGGGGGCACAGGACATTGAGCGGCATCTGTAAGATTGGCACCCGAATCTGGCAGCAGGGTTGGGGGATCTTGGCCGACCAGTTTTGGGTGAGGAGATCCTTCAAGTTCTGGCATCAACATTCCTAGGAACGGTGCCTGGGGAGGATGGTCTGCCTTAGGACTTTTGGAAACATATGGCATTCATAGAGGAGGCTCTGGAGGAGATGTCGCTGATGTGTGATGCAGTCATCAGTACCGGGGAGTGGATTGGAGAGCAGCAGTTGGGGCTAGTTTCTTTGCTATACAAGGACAAAGGTAAGGAGGATTGGAAAAATTGGAGGCCAATCATGCTGCTGGATATGGACCGGAAGTTGGTCACCAAAATTCTGGTGGCGAGATTACAGGGTGTGGCACAGCATGTGATAGGGAAGGAGCAGCAAGGCTTTGTTGGAGGCTGACTAATCCGAGATGGCATGGCATGGGTTCACAGTATCATTGAAGGTACTAGGGCTGCAGGGGTAGATGGCTGTTTGGTGTTTCTGGACCAGGAGAAGGCCTATGATAGGGTGCAGAGAGTATGGTTAGAGAAGGTAATGGAGCATATTGGGGTCCTAGTGGGCATGTGTCAGTCACTTATTGGATTGCTGGAAGGGAGTAGGGCTGCGATTCTGGCAAATGATCACAGGGGGGCCTCTTTCTCCTTGGGGAGGGGGGTGCCTCAAGGGGATCCGCTATCACCTATCCTTTATACCTTTGCCCTGGAGCCATTGTTGGATCGGATCTGGCACAGTGTTGGTGGACTGAATATCTTGGGGGTCAATTGGAAGGTGGGAGCCTTTGCAGATGATATGGTGGTCGGGTTGGGCTCGGTGGAAGATGTGGCTATGTTCAAGGAGATAGTCGAGTGGTATGAGAGATGCTCTGGGGCGAAACTCAACTAGCACAAGTATGAGACAATGGTCCTTGGGGAAGGAGTCATAGGGGGGGATGTCATTGGAACAATTGTCCCAGCGGGAGGAGTGGTATGGTACTTGGGTATCTATTTCTCGGTATATGGCTCTGTACTTCCCAAGGAGTGGTGGGAGCATAAGCTGGTAGAATGGGGGACAGTACTGACGAGTTGGGGTGGTAGACAGGTGTTGCTGGCAGGAAGGGTAACTGTTCTGAATATGTATTGGATGCCAAAGCTTTGGTATCTGGGCTACCATTTGGATTTCCCTAAGTGGGTGATCAAAAAGCTTCTCAAGATGGCCCGCTCTTGGCTCTGGGCTAGATGCCGGAGTCAGGTTGATTGGGAGGTATTAGCACTTCCTGTGGACCGCAGAGGCCTTGGCCTGGTGGACTTTTCTAAGAGGCTACTCTGCTTGAGGGCATGGTGGATGAAGAGGGCTAGTGAGTTGAGAGGAGGAGAATGGGTATCCCTTATGCAGCATTTGTGGGAGACGAGGGTGTCGCCAAGGGGTGGCTCAGGTGATTTACTGTCCTTGGTGGCCTTGGATGGCAGCCAGAGGATGCGATACAAAGGATTCTGGTGGGGAGTGGTAGATGGGGCACACTGTATTGGGATCCGTTGGCGAGATACTGAAGGGGATAAGGACTGGGGTCCGGAGATGTGGAGGTGGGACAGGCTCTTATTGGGAGGGAATCTGGTCGAGGACTTCTGCTTAGAGGAGGGTATGGAGTGCCTGAGGGGTCTGGGGCAGGACCTTTGGCTGAAGGCCTGGCAAGGGGTTGGGATCAGGGAGAGGTGGGACTGGGCAGGCATATGGTCTTGGTTCAAGGTGGTGTCGAGGTGGCTCCCACCAAAATTCTGGGTAGTATGGTGGAGGCTATTGCATCGGAATGTGATGCTGAACTTTAGGACTGGGCATCTGGTGGATGGTGGGGTCTTTGACTGTGAGGAGTGTCATAATGTAGGGCAGGAGAGAGGAGTGGTACAGATGCCTGAACATTGGCTGGGGGAGTGCGAGAGTCTGGAGAATTTCTGGAAGGTTGTTGGGGTGAGGCTGGGAGTGTCTACGCTGAACCCTGAGGTTGGTGGGCAGTGGGTGGCACTGCAGTCAAGGCTGGTGGGGGGGGTGGGAAATGAGTGGCTGATGGTTGGCTGGGCTGTCACATTTTGGGTGGGGCTTGCTGAACACTGGCAGAGCACGTTTGAGGAGGGACCCCGGAGGCCGGTGAGTCTGAGGATAGTGAGGTGGGAGGAGCTGATGTTAGAGCTCTTCAAGGCATGGTGGATTGGGTGGGGCCCCAAGGGGGGAAAACATAAGGGACTAGTAAAGAGGATTGTAGCAAAGAGTAGAGGTAGGGTGGTAGTGATAGTGGATGGGGTATTGTTTGTAAAGACTAAGGAAGGGGGGGGGCCCTGTGGGATAGGTTGAGGGCTTAGGCTGTATTAATATTATTATAGATTTGGTTAATAAAGGGAGTCCAAGTGACTATAAAAAA
>RBNI01004937.1:0-13243 GCA_003990745.1 Jimgerdemannia flammicorona | reverse complement strand
AAAAAAAAAAAAAAAAAAAAAAAAAAAAAAAAAAAAAAAAAAAAAAAAGAGATCATCTGACTGCTGAGTCAGTTCACAGTCACATTGTACAAGGCTAATCTAACTATATTATAACTGCTAAGCTATTTATAGGTTTAGGCACTATCTGGGTAGTCTTTGATGATATCACTATTGATGACATCATTACTGGCAAAGTTTGAGTAGTTTTCTGACTTCTGATATCATTAGTTTTCAAGATGTCGTCACTTCTATCTCTTGCAAGATTAAGACTATCCTTGGTGGTGGTGGTTGTACAAGGATAACAGGTCTTGGTTCTCTTTTTTTTTAGTCTGCTGGTGTATTTGCAAGGACTGACCATTCTCATCTAGGGCGAGGGCTCTCAATGTCATGACTGGGGGTTCGAACCTCTCAGAAATAATATTTTCTGTAATCCAAGGCAACTTCTAATAGTAATATCTGTCACATGGATGACTTGAGATTGGTTTCAATGATGTCGGCTTTCTTGATTTTAGATGAAGCATCTGTCACTCTCCAATGGAGATGACACAGATAGAGTGAACAGAGTTGTTCAAATATGTTTTACTTCTGCTAAGTAATGAGGTCTTATATAGTCACAGTGTATCTTGGTCTTGAGTTGATAAGTGCAGTTCATGAACCTTTTGATGGGTGAGATAGGGTTCTTCTTATCTTGGTTTGATTTTGGTACTTTTAGTTTTCTTTTGTAATAGTATGGTATACCAAACTAGTTATAGTGGTTCAGAGTCAGTCTTATGGTTGTAGTACTTCTTCTAGTATTTTTGTATCTTTGCAGTGGGTTCTCATGCTTGCTGGCATATTTTGTATAACCAGATGATCTCTTCAGTAACTTGTTTTATAGTCTTGTATGTAGTTTCCAAATTAGTTCTGAGGATGCCATGCAATTTTGGTGGCTTGGAGGTTGTGTGCTTATAACTCTCCTCTTCTTAGCTTTTGATATTCTCATCAGGGTCTTCTAATTTGTTCTGATGTTGTTGTACCATTTAGATGGTTCTTGTGGCTGTATTTGTTGAGGATTTGTTCAACTTTGTATTCTTCTTGGTCATTAATAATGACAGGTGCAGGTAGTTCTGTGGTTCAGTTCAGAAATGTGTCTCAGACCTTCTGGAGTAGTAGTTTGACATGACTGTTAACTTTGGAAAAGTCTTCTTCAGAGTTCTCAGATTCTCTCTTGGATGGACAGATGGAGATAGCAAAGAGAGGGCATTTCTTGGCTAATTTCTTGAGTTGTAGCTTATTGATGTAAGTGATCTTTGGTCTAGAGTCACTAGAGTTGAGTGGATCCTTTTTGCCTTACAGTTTGAAGTTGTGGCATCCTTTCTTAATGATCAGAGAATGGTTTACCCAATCGATCATGGGGTTCTCTTGTTTCAACCATGGAGTTCCAAGAATGATCTCATTGTCAGAAAGTGGTACAATTTGGAGGGTAACATGTACTCAGTAGTCATCAATTCGGAAGGATAGGTTGCAGACTTCCTTGCTAATAACATATGAGGTTCCATCAGCTGTGGCAATTGCTTGAGTTTATTATACTGGAGAGGTGAAGACTTTGAGTCTGTTGGCTGTTTCTTCATTGATGAAGTTACCTGAGGCACCACTATCTATCATAATCTTGACAGGTGCTCAGTTGACAAAAGCTTGAAGTGTAAGCAGTTTGTCTGATCCAATAGTGGTAATTTCGGTTGTAGGAGTTTTCCTTCTATTAGTTCTTCTTTGAGCCAGTTCATTGACACAAAAGAAGTAATTATTGATTATTCAGGAAGAGTACATTCCAATGCCATGGGGGCATCGGCCACTTGGTACATATCCATCTTCAATTTTCTTGTAGAATTGTTCTTCTTTGTTTATGGTAGGTTGGACTGGGGTCTTGTTTGATAAGCCAAATCCTTTGGATCCTCAGATAGTGGACAGTAGTTTAGGGACTTCCTTGACTGTCAGATTTGACTCGATTTTTTCAAATAGGATCTGGGAAATGCAGAAACCTATAGGGATCTTGAAGGGTGTCCAACTGTGGTTTTGGATAAGGATAATAATTTTGCCTATGTAATCTTTGTCAATGACTCCTCCTTCTACTGAGAGTCCTTTCAGTGCTAGGCTACTATGATAGTATATTCTTCCAATATATTCTTCAGAGATTTGGATGCTGATTCCTGTATAGACTTACTTGACTTCTCAGTTGAAAACTGTAGCTTCTTTGGCTGCATATAGGTCATATCTAGCTGCTTTTTGACTTCCTTTGGTTGGGGCCTTAGTGGTTTGTCTTAACTTGATGAAGTCCAGTGTTCTGGTGGTCAGGTTGTTGAGGTGGTGCAGAGTAGTAATAGTTGCTCGTATTGCTGTTCGGGGTTTCTAGTTGGGGCAGGCACTGGCCATATGTCCTGTCTTTCAGCAGTAGAAGCATGCTCCACTTCTTCGAAGTTCATTTCTTTCTCCTTCAGTGAGTTTCTTGAAGGTACTTGGCTGGGTAGGTTCATGATTTCTGGGTATCCATGGAGTGGATATTGAGGGAGCTTGGGATGCTTCATGCTTGGGTTCTTCTTTCTTGGTCTAAGTCTTTTCCTTGTTGTTAAATTGTCTTCGAGGCAGAATTGGTCCAGCTGTTAGGATTCACTTGACCATGGTCTTGATTCTTACCAGGCACTATTGTTGGTGATCACAACCAACTGGGCAGCCTTGTTCTTGGATTTTTCTAGTAAGCCATTTAGACAGGGCATCGAATAAATGGTCTGCTCTTGTACTATTTCATACTTCATTATTGGCAATATATCCTAGGCCAATAGTGTTCAGGAGTGACTTAAGTTTTATATAGAAGGTTTCAAATTCTTCTTTGCCATGTATATCAAATTTGAGGTTGCAGAGTTTTACTCGAGATTCAGCAACCATAGTTTTGCTGTGATATTAAGCAATCATGAGTTGTTTGAGTCCAGGGACTGCAGGATGGGCTCCATATCCTGGGGCATTATTTGCTACATTCTGAGCAACTACTGCAGATCAGGTGTCCCATGTGAGGGGTTTTTCAGGAAGAGTTCACTACCATTCTTCAGCGGGTCCTTGGAAGAATATAACAACTTCATGGACATAGGCTGTAGTGGTAGCAAAGAGTTGTTCCAGAGTGTGGTCTTGATTGTTTATCAGGAGGCAGTCAGCAACTCACTCATTGGTCTATTGATTGGCTTCGAAGTTGGTGTCAACTACACTAATGAAGCTTTGGACTTCTTGTGTAGTACCATTGAAGGTAGGTAGGCTCAGATTTTTTGTAGGTTGAGTCTGTTCAGCTAACACAGTAATGATTGCTGCTATTATGGCTACCTGAGCTGTAAGGTCTAGAATCTGTTAGTTTGCCATGTTGTTTACTAGAGATAGTTGGACTGCTGATAGTGGTATTACTGGTACTACTTGAGGTACTAGTGTAGAGTGTGAGGGTGTTCTTTGAGTCTATGTAAGTTGCTGGAGTAGTAGTTGTGGGTCTGGAGTGAGGGCTTGATAGATAGCTATCTGTTGCTGTGTAGGTATATTCTGGCCTGATAGAAGTACATCTCCTTCAGTAGTATATCTGGGATCGAATTCACTGAGATACTCCTCCTCCTCTTCAGTTTGGTCCCCATGTAATTGGGTTTGCTTGGCATCAAAGTAGACAGAATCAGTTGTATATCTGATTTCAGATGGACTTAATTCAAAGTCAAGTTCTGGTTCAGTATTGGTTTCAGATTCAGATAGAGCTGTAGCAGGGCCTGCTTCAGGTTCGGGGTCAGATAGTTGATGAAGGGTTTCTCTTGCTTCTTCCTTAAGAATATGGTGGGCCTTGCTGTTCTGGAATCGGTAGTATTGCAGTCTTAGTCCTGGTATGGTGAAAGTCGGTAGAGTTGAGCCACTTGGCTATAGAGGCTTGGGCTTTATGAGGAACTAAGGCTAGAAAGACTGCTGCTTGTTGTCCTAGGTTACTCAGATTTGTAGAGCTGACAAAACTCTTATTGAGAAGAGTAAAGAAGACTTCTATAAGACCTTCTTTGTCTTGACTTGCTGGGTATAGTGCAAGGAGTTCAGTGAATAGAGTTTCGCCTATTTGCTGATTTAATTAGAGTACTTCTTTCTTTGAATAAAGTTTGTCCCACTTGTTGCAGGTGTGGAGGTCAAATTGTCCTTGTACATCAGATTTAATTCTCTCCAGATTGTCAGATTGTTCCAGATAAATTCCAGTTCAGAGGTTGGGCTTTATACCAACTTGTAGAAATTCGTAGAGGAGTTTTGTAGTGGGGTAAGGAAGCATCTTGAAGTGGAATTGGATTGTAAACTACTGTTACTAAGTTGTAAGTAGGTTGCTTTTTAGAGTAACTGTTACATAGTTCTGGAAGGGTTTTCTGGAAGTTCTGGATATTCTAGAAGACTGTTTTCTTATGGTCAAGATCAATTTCATATAGAGTATGTTCTCTATGCTTATTGATTTCAAGATCGGGTTGATGTCTCAACCAAAGTCCTTTTTCAGACTAGTTCTGAATGTTCAGGATTTTCTATATTTCAGGAAGTTCAAGAAACTAAGACCAGCTTAGTTGAATTGACATATTGCTGCAGACAATACCCAATTAGGACATTTCGTGATAGGGTAAGGAGTGGGACCTAACAGGGAGCGGATTTACTTAAAAGTAGTTTGTGAGTTATTAAATAGGTTTATTCACTATTCATGATATTGCTATACTAGGAGTAGTTGTGTAAAGGGATATTATGGAAAAGTATTCAGAAATGTTCTTGTATATTCGAGTCTGAGATTCTGAGGTCTGGGGGAGGGGGTATTTATACTAGTGAGGGGCTATCTGAGCTATGCTAAATGTGGATGTAGCACTAAGTGCCTTGCTGAGTCAGAATGCAGTCATGTAGTACAAGTGTAATCTGACATATCAAGAGATCATCTGACTACTGAGTCAGTTCACAGTCACATTGTATAAGACTAATCTAACTATACTATGACTGCTAAGCTATTTATAGGTTTAGGTACTGTCTGGGTAGTCTTCGATGACATCACTATTGATGACATCATTATTGGCAAAGTTTGAGCAGTTTTCTGACTTCTGACATCATCAGTTTTCAAGATGTCGTCACTTCTATCTCTTGTAAGATTAAGACTATTCTTGGTGGCAGTGGGTGTACAAGGATAACAGGTCTTAGTTCTCTTTTTTTTTGGTCTGCTGGCGCATTTGCAAGAACTGGCCATTCTCGTCTAGGGTGAGGACTCCCAATGTCATAACTGGGAGTTTGAACCTCTTGGAAATGATATTTTCTATAATCCGAGGCAACTTCTAGTAGTAATATCTGTCATGTGGATGACTTGAGATTGGTTTCGACAATGTTGGCTTTCTTGAGTTCAGATGAAGTATCTGTCACTCTCCAATGGAGGTGATACAGATAGAGCGAACAGAGTTATTTAAATATGTTTTGCTTCTGCTAAGTAATGAGGTCTTGTATAGTTACAGTGTATCTTGGTCTTGAGTTGATAAGTGCAGTTCATGAACCTTTTGATGGGTGAGATAGGGTTCTTCTTATCTTGGTTTGATTTTGGTACTTTTGGTTTCCTTTTGTAATAGTATGGTATACCAAACTAGTTATAGTGGTTCAGAGTCAGTCTTATAGTTATAGTACTTCTTCTAGTATTCTTGTATCTTAGTGGTGGGTTCTCATACTTGCTGGCATATTTTGTGTGACCAGATAATCTCTTCAGTAACTTGTTTTGTAGTCTTGCATGTAGTTTCCAAATTAGTTCTGAGGATGCCATGCAATTTTGGTGGCTTGGAGGTTGTGCGCTTACACTCTCCCTAGAACCTTTACTAGATAGAATCAGATGGAGGATAGTGGGTCTCTCCATCTTTGGCATTGGGTGGAAGGTAGGGGTCTTTGTGGATGACATGGTGGTCAGACTGGGATTAATTGCTGATGTCAAGGAGCTTAGAGAGACAGTGGAGTGGTATGAGGAGAACTCTGGGGCAAGACTTAATTGGCATAAGTGTGAAACAATAGTGTTAGGCAATAGTTTAGTGGGAGGAGAGGTTATTGGAACAATCGTCCCTACTGGTAAGGCAGTATGGTACTTGGGTATCTATCTATCAGTGTATGGGTCAGTGCTACCCAAGCTTTGGTGGAAGCAGTAGGTTGGAATCTGGGGGGAGGTCCTGTGGAGTTGGAGGGGCCACCAATTGTCCCTGGCAGGGCATGTCTCAATCTTGAATATCTACTGGCTACTGAAGTTGTGGTATCTGACATATCATCTGGACTTTCCAACCTAGGTGGTGAAGAGACTGATGAAGCTAGCCAAGAGTTGGATCTGGGCTAGAAGAAGGAGTCAGATCAGTTGGGAGGTCTTGTTCTTATCAGTGGCAAGTGGTGGACTTGGACTGATTGACTTTCTGAAAAGGCTACACTGCTTGAGGGTATGGTGGTTGAAGAGAGCCATGGAGTTAAAAGGAAGAGATTGGATTCCCCTATTGCAGAAGGTCTGAGAGAGGAGGTCCTTGTCATGAGGCTCAACTGGCGATCTCTTATCCTTGGTTAGACTTCAGAACATTAGTCAATTGAGATACAAAGGTTTCTGGTGAGGGGTGGCAGAAGGGGTACACCACATAGGAATCTGGTAGCAGAGGAATAAAGGAGAGGTGGATTGGGACCCAGCAATGTGGAGATGGGACCGGGTATTGCTGAGCAGTGTTCCCTTACTTGAGTTTGATATTAGTGATGGGATAGAATGCCAGTGGGGATCAGGCCAAGATCTGTGGCCCAGTAGTTGGCAAGGAGTAGGAATCAGTAAGGAGTGGGACTGGCATAGTATTTGGGCCTGGAGTACTGAGGTACAAAGATGGATACTGCTGAAGTACTGAGTGACTTGGTGGTGAATGCTGAGGAGGAATATCATACTCAATTACTGCTTGGGTCACCTTGTCGAGGGAGGCTACTTCGACTGTGAGGAGTGCTATAATGTAGGACAGAAAGAGGGTTATATGCAGATACCTGAACATTGGCTAGGAGAGTGTAAGGTACTTAGTAACTTATGGCAAACTGTTGGGGATCATTTGGGGGTAGAGTGCAGGAAAGTTGGTATGCAGAGACAGTGGGAGGATTTGAGAGACAGACTGGTGAGAGGAGTGGGAAAGGAATGGCTCATACTAGGCTGGGCTCTGGCTATTTGGGTAGGGTTAGCTGACCACTAACTATTTGTTTTTGAGGAGAGGAGGAGACTAGGCTTGGAGGTCCAGCTGCTAAGGTAGCAGAGTCTTATGGAAGACACCTTGATGGGCTGGTGGCTTAGTTGGGGGTTGCAGGGTGGTCAGAGGTATTGATTGGTGGAGAAAATTTGTAGGTAAAGTGAGGGAAAGGTGAGAGTAGTAGGGGAGAAGGTGGTCTTTGTCTGAGAGAGAGTGGAGAAGGGCCCTCCTATGGGAATCAGGTAGTGAGAGAAATACTGTATACTTATTAATAGACTGGTAATAAATGGCAGAGTCCAAGTAACTATAAAAAAAAAAAAAAAAAAAAAAATATATATATATATATATATATATATAGTACTCCAAATGAGTCAATTTAAATCAAATCCAGATTTGATTCATTATATGACAGTTTGACTCAAATCTCAAATCTAAAACAATTCAAATCAACTTAAATTAATCTGAATTACTCAATCTAAATTACTCAATCCAAATTACTCAATCTGAATTACTCAATCTGAATTACTCAATTCAAATTATCTAATTCAAATTCTTCAATCTGAATTTTCTAATCTGAATTCTTCACATAACTCATAGTCTATATATAATATATATATTCTTATAAGTTTTATTATATGAGAGTTTTGAATTATTATATTTAGTTTTGAATTTTGAATTTAAATCAAATTAAATTAGCCCTCAATTCAATTCATTCCAAGCACTATTTCAAATATTAAATAAAAGAACCTTATACCGTAGTATTGACAAATCAGATCTCTTTCTTAGCTTTGTTAAATTTAGATTTTCTGAAAAAATTACACCAAATTCGATCAAGCAAACCTCCAACTGCGTATGGTTTCAACGCCAGCTAAAATCCCTTTTGATTCTTCACACCAACTATTTATTTACTTCTTTGCTCCGCGTTTCGCCTGGCCACTACCTCTTGCATCCTTAATCTTACCCCTCAGCTTTTGTCTCAGCTCCTCCTTACTCTGCTCCACGTTGAACGACCTGGCGTTCGTGGCGGCGGGGTCGCGTTGTTGCTGTGTGAGGAAGTGCATCGACTCTTGCTTGAATGAGGCAGCGGTTTTGGCGCGCGCTCTGTCAGTACATATTAAACTGTGGGATTCGGGGAGACTGTTTGGTGGGGGGGTGATGCAATGAATATGGATTATGTTATATCGTTGATAAGATTTCATCGGGATATGTGGTGAGTGGGATAAATGGTTGCGTTACCGATGAGCCATGCAGTACTTCATGTTACACCACTCACAGAGGATGGACATGATTCCTAGCCTCTCCTTGCATCCGACAACGGGGCATGTGGGTCTAGATGGTGTGGCGGTAATGGTAGACGGATCATCTGTGAATCTGGAAGGATGACGATTGAGGTGAGGTAAGGATTGGGAGGGGGGGGGGATCAAAGAGAAGTATGTAAGCTGAAAAGACTACAACAAATAACAAATTAAACTGTATGCGAACGTGCTGAGAGGGTCAGATTCGACTTTTGCGGGGGGCTTCTTCTTTTTTCGCTTATTCTTCGAGGCGGTTGACGAAGGGGTTGCATTGGCGGTTGGCAAGTCCTGGTCAGGGAGTGTAGGTTGTTGCGAGTTCATTGAAGGATTATGTATATGTAAGGGGTGTGGGTGGCTTGAGCCAGCAATTTAGTTGGTTCCCATATCCAATCAGCACGAGTAATCGAATGGGTACGACATGGTGTAACCTCTTCTGTCCGACCTGCAAACATCCGCCTCAAACACTCCAACCTTTCCCTCTCTACCCAGCCAAAACAAGAGAACCTTGCATTGACCATACCCTGACTAGACTTTCAAAAGCCTCCACAAAAACTCACACCCGCAACTATGGCTCTCGCAGTGGAACCCTCCTCCAAGGTATTCCGAAACTCCGTGTACTCGCGTCATCCATCATCTATACATCCTCCTCTCGCTCTTCATCTGAATCATCATCGAGAGACAACGCGTCGGCACCTCACTAATTTATATCTTCCCCTCCCTTTTATCCCATTGTAAAACCAACACCGTTGATGTCAACGGTCCCAGATGGGACTGAACGGTTATGTCGGCTTCGACACCATCACCCAGCAGATCGAGAAGAAGCTGCTGAAGCGCGGCTTCCAATTCAACGTCATGGTCGTTGGTACGTGCGCGCTCTCACTTCCTCTCTATATTTGCCACGACACTTTGGCTTAGGAAGGGCGTTCTCGGTTTCTGTCAAAAAGCCCAACAAAAATAGATCCCTCTCTCCCTTCTCGCTTAATTGCTGACACTCTTCATTACACGTGTCGCCACCTCTTCCAGGTCAGTCCGGCTTGGGCAAGTCCACCCTTGTCAACACCATCTTTGCTGCCCACCTCATTGACAGCAAGGCCCGCACCGATGTCTCCGAGCCCCCGAGGCAGACCACCGAGATCCAAAACGCCTCTCACAGTCAGTATTACTGCAGGATTGCTTGCAGCCTCGCCATGTCCATGGTGCTATACCCGAATGTTTTGAGAAATATCCCCATCCATTCTCACATTGTCTTGCTTCTCTTTTTCCGACATGCTCCCTGTTCTTTTACTTTGACCCGGTTGGTCCATATGTGCAGTCATCGAGGAGAACGGTGTGCACCTTAAACTCAACATCGTTGATACTCCCGGCTACGGGGATCAGGTCAACAACGAGAACTGGTATGTCTTGATTTCAGTTCTTGTTATAAAGAACCTTGTTTCAGATGTGAAACCTGACCGCGTTCCCGACCCTGACGAGACACCTCCCTAACGTATTTACGCAGCTGGGAGCCCATTATCAAGTATATCAAGGACCAGCACTCGGCTTACCTCCGCAAAGAGCTCACCGCTATGCGCGATCGCTACATCCAAGATACGAGGATCCACTGTTGTCTGTTCTTCATCTCGCCTACCGGTCACGCGTATGTAGTCGATTGTTGGTTGTCTGCGATTCTGGTGGTCGGTTTCCGAAGTAGTATGTTTTGTGATGGGGTGCAAAGAATTGGGTACAAATGATGGGAGTATGGGCATACTCTCATCATGCATAGCCTGTGAATGACTGCAAAAGCTTGCTCATTACTAAATCCGTATACGTTTTGACCACAACATATGTGGAAACTAATAGCCTCAAGCCCATCGATATTGCCGTTCTCAAGAAGCTTTCCGAGGTTGTCAACGTTGTTCCCGTCATCGCCAAGTCGGACTCTCTGACGATGGAGGAACGGCTCTCATTCAAGCAGAGGGTACGTTTGCTTCCGACCCTTTTTATTGTTGGGGCCTCGCTGGAGTGCTATGAGAGCGGATCAAAAGTTAATGGGGCTGCATCGTTTCGCCGCTTTTAATCAATACTGGTGTTTCTCGCAACAGATAAAGGAGGAGCTCGCCTTCCACAACATCCGTATGTACCCCTACGAGAGCGAGGAGGATGACGAGCAGGAGCAGGCTCTTAACGAGAGCATCAGGGTCAGTATTTTGATTGGATTTTGAGGCTCTGTAATTTCTTCATGTTGTCTTTCGTTATGAAGAGTGGAACATTGATCCCTGTATCTGTGCGCCCTATCGTGCGGAAACAGGACCTGATCCCCTTCGCCATCGTTGGCTCGGAGCGGAACGTCGTCATTGACGGCAAGGCCGTACGCGGGAGGAGGAACAGGTGGGGCGTGATCAATGGTATGTGTGAAGGCAATATTTTTAATGATTCCTTTTTATTTACGTGTGACCATAAAACACGGGATGTATGGGGGATAATATGAAGGTGGTGGTTACAACTTGGGGTGCTATGGCCTGTGGTTGAATGGACGGGATGATACCATAGGAATCATCTGATCGTGAAAATGGGATCAAACCAGTAGCGTTCCACGGATTCTCCTCTTCTAGGACTTTTATGTCACGATGTCCATGTCTATTATATGTCTAACCCTACTCCTTCTCCTTCCTTTCCACCTTATAGTCGAGAATGAGAACCATTGCGAGTTCGTACACCTGCGCAACTTCCTCACGCGGTGAGTCCTTGTACCCAAAAACTTGCCTCTTTGAGCCTTGTTTATCAGCGTCTGAATTTTGCTCATCCACTCCATCATCATAGGACCCACCTCCAGGACCTGATCGAGACAACGGCGCAGATCCACTACGAGGCCTTCCGTTCTAAGCAGCTACTGGCCCTTAAGGAATCGAGCCAGAGCGCCGCCAGCGGACCCACCCCCGCGAGCCCCGCGAGCCCCACGCCCAAGATCGGGTATTAGAGACGAGTGAGCGATGACGTTGGAGCGGTGGTGTATTGTGGATGAAAGGTGAATGCAATGGATTTTGTCAGTTGGCGGAGAGAACCTGTCTTTCTGTTTGTCTCGACGCGCTTTGTGGTGGTGCGGTGTGGGTGTTAGATGACGGAACATCTGCGATCTTCCATTTTCTTGAGGGCCCTCTCGTCGCGTAGGTTCTGGTTGATGTACTGTACTCTCTCAAGTGGCCGTAATATTGCCACGCTAATCACAAATACCTTAGTTTGGTTGTCTTGGCATGCCTGCTTCATTTTTGTTACATTTTTTTCTTTTTTCTTCTTTCATCCTTGTGGCAGCGTAATTCTTTGTTATACAACCCTTTAGAGATAGTTTTAGCACGTTTCGTAGCCTTTTTTTTGCTTTCTCGCAGTCTGTTAAGTGAATGTATTTCGCATCAAGATTGATATCACTGGTGGGCCCAAAAACTGGTCACGAATCACGTGCGCTGCAATGATGGGTTGACAAACACTACGCGACCCTCGTATCTATCGTCCACTCCCAAACCATGTCCGGAGCAAACGCAAGAGTCAACATCTTTCCAACCCGCATGTATGTATTCCAAGGACCTGTTCTCTCATCCTGAGGAACAAAAGCTCTAGCACGATAGGGAGACAGCACCATCACGCCAACGGAGCCGAGAGGATCGCACATTGGTCGAATTAGGCTTCGATCCTCACAAACAGCGTTGGCCTCTTCACTATCGTTCTTTAACCAAACGTCGCCCACGCCTAACGTACTCACTCGTCATTCAGGGCCCTTACGACCATGAAGCTGAAGCTCAAGGGGGCCCAAACTGGCCACTCACTGCTTAAGCGGAAATCAGAGGCGCTGACGAAGCGGTTCCGCGCCATCGTGCAGAAAATTGACGAGGTAAGATGCATTAATGCGGGATTGGTGGCTTTGTTCTATCGATGGAGCGACCGTTTGGTGAACCTGAGGGACCTTAGTGCGAAGGAAGGCATGAGACGGTTTCGTATCTTCGCGCACTTTGCTGTTGATGCGGTAACTGCGCGGAGATAATCTCGTATTAAAACCGTGAACATGGATCTTGAACGGTTCATGATATTCGCGGAACGCCAATATACTTTGGTCGCACACCTCATTCTCTCACCACCGCTTCACCCTTCCCTCTCTCCAGGCGAAAACCAAGATGGGCAAGGTCATGCAGCTGGCCTTCTTCTCTCTCGCCGAGGTCCAGTACATCACGGGCGACATTAGGTACATCGCATTCTTCTCCTCCCCCTCCTCAATTGCCTTCCATCCGTTCGTTTTCATTCTCACACTTCCTCTCCCAACACGTAGCTACCAGGTCCAAGAGTCTGCTAAGTCCGCGCAGCTCCGCGTGCGCACCAAGCAGGAGAACGTGTCCGGCGTGATGCTACCTGTATTTGAGAGCTACCAGGAGGGCGCGAATGGTACGCTTACTGCGCCGTCATAAATTTTCACATTCCCGTTTGTGGGAGAGCGCGTATTTATTTTTCTTTTGATTGAGTTGTGATCTGGATGGATTTAGACGTGTTTTGCTGACTAATCCTTTTTGCCCTTCATAATTCACCCCTCCTCTCCTCTCCCCGCGCACGTAGTATTTGAGCTCACAGGTCTGGGTCGAGGTGGTCAACAAGTACAGAAGTCTAAGGAGACGTACGTCAAGTCGGTGGAGACGCTAATCGAACTGGCGTCGTTACAGGTGATTTTTTGCCAAATGAGTGTTTTCATTTATATTCTATTTTTTTTTT
>RBNI01004936.1:0-13243 GCA_003990745.1 Jimgerdemannia flammicorona | reverse complement strand
CCGCTAGGTCCCCCTTCCGCATCGGGAACCCCTGCCCCCCCTGGCCATCAGCCGTCACATCTCTTTTTTTTTCCTGATTCACCGTCACGCCGCCATCAGCAGTCCCGCCTCCAGCCACACCACCTCCAGACCCTACACTCATACTCCCAGCCAGAGGACTTCCCCCCCTCCCAGAGCTCGCCTTGCCCTTCCCCACTGCAGCACCAGCCCGGCCTCCAGTCGGCCATCCACTCCCCTTCACCTTGTCAGTAAAGCTCATAGGTCCAGTTCCTCCGCCATTCCCACCAGACACTGGCCCTCCTCCAGCACCCTCGCCGCCCTTCGACCCTCCAAAGGCCCCCATCTCCAGGCCATAACCCCTCCCAACCTGCTGCCAGCCAAAGGCCTCAGGTCCACCTGACCCAGCACGCCCACCAGAACTCTTGCTCGAAGACATGTTTATAGTACCGTTTCTCCGCTTTGTGTCGAAAAACTGTTGCTTGAGGTTTGTGTAACACGAATTGTACCGTTGTGTGTTCTGCGCTCGCCTGGCACTATGGCTACTTTGGCCAACCCCGCCCCTGCCCCTGTGGAGATAAGTTTCATCATGGCCATCTCCTCAGGTGCGGTCTTCTCGATGGTTCGTACTCTGCGTTCCGAGGTTCTTCCGATCGGGATGACAACTCGATTGATTTACCAATGACGAATGGCAGGAAGAACTTTGCGCCTACCCTCTTCACACTCTTCATGAGACAGTCTATCATGCTATCGATGCTATATGTAATTCTAGTGGCCATCTCGTGATCGGGTTCTGCCTGACCAAGATTACGAAGATACTTGGGTGATCGAGTGATCGCACATTTTCTTTACTTCTTTTTATCCCCTCGCTTGCCTGGTTGGTTCCCTTGTTGTTGAGAGCGCATTGAGTTATTCATCTCATGTCAGTCGCTTGGTCTTTAGTTGACGATTCCTGTAGTTGGTGCCAGGCAAATGTGTATTTTATCTTAGTTTCTTTTCTTTGCTTTTCACATTCATTTTCCTTACGGCCGTGACAAAATGGTTTTATCTAGTCCGTCCATAGGGTGGTCACCTCTCTGGCCTTTGTTTTGTACTTCTTAGCTAGTTGTTTACTTCGCTGGCCTTACTTTGCTTCTCTCATCTTAGGAGTCTTTGTTTTTGTTGCTCCGATGTACCTTTTCTTCTCTACAATGAATATATTCTTACTTGAAGCCTAACCCTAGCCTCCCACGTGATTTCCCCATTTGGCTAGACTCGGTTTTACGGCCCAAAGCTATTCCTAATTAAGAAAGCAGTCACTTTGATTAGCTAGGTCTCTCATCAGGTATAAATACTCCCCTTCCTTATTATTTTTTCGTTCACAAACTAAGGTCACATGACCCATGTTTCACAATTTCACAATCACAAACAAATGCATTTCTACCTATTTCAGCAATATCGACCACCTCCTCCATCATCGGCAATGACGGCAACTCTGCCCGCCTCTTTGCGTGCTTCGGCACTTCCCTCCGCTATGCTGAATGCCACAGCATTGGCCTTCTCTCTCTTGACTTTGGCGAGGGTATCCTTATGGCGATGTGCAGGTCATGCAGGGATGCACAACTGATATCGTCATATTTATCTTCCCTGTGTGATGCGGAAGATGACAAAGAGATTGTAATTTCTTCTGATTCGAACCACAATGCCCAGTACATACCCTTCTCTACCACACCTCCGCCCCTCAATTAGAATAAGCACGGTGGCCCGAACACTAGTTTGGGAATGACTCCGACTGCCAGCCGAGCAGGCCTCTCTGCCAACCCTGATTTGGTCACTGAGATGGTCACAATGAGGAAGCAGATCTTGGATCTGCTAACTCAAGTAGCCGAATTGGCCAAAATCAATGCTCAGCTGATAGCGCAGCTTGCTGCACGATCTGCACCCACTGCCCCCTCATTATCTGGTGCTCCTTTGGGAAGTACCCATGCCACCCCTTCCACATCTGCCCCCTCCAATTCCTCAGCCCCCCTCCTACTGGTTCCGCCATGAATATGCGGTTGAAGGCCCAGAAGAGAGCAGACAAGCAGGCTACTAAAACCACTATGTCACAGTTTGGTGCACCACCAAAAGAGGCAACTCCCATGGTTGCGCCTCTGGCTACCAAAGCTGTGCCTCCTAAAAAGGGCAAAGCCAAGGTTCCCGGGCCAGTGCCCCAGGCTTCACCTTTGGGACCCAGTGCTGCTGGTCTATCTTTATCCCCACTTCAGCCCCCGCCCCCCCCAAATTGTTCACCACTACTGCTAAGAAGATTTCTATCAAGGATAGGACCCAGGTCTGCCCCAAGCCGGAGAGGGCTGCCGCTGCTGTGGCCCTCTTGTGCATGACCCACAAGCCAACTTCTCATTTGTCACTGACTGAAAAGTGCACCCGGCTGTAGTGCATTTATGTTGATGGGTTTGCCTATCTTAAGATCGGGCAGATCCGGAAGAACTTGTACAACATCCATGTGATATTGTCAAAAGTTCTCAATATGTCATACATCTCGGTGTCGACCATCGAATTCCTTCTTCACTCTAATTATGTCACAGCATTCCAAAAGAAGATGAAGGCACTTGGGTTCTTAGTGCTATTGGCCTAGAACCCCACACTCCCATGCAACAAGAACGCCATAGAGGCCATGAAAGTATGGGTACTCTAATCCTTCCATGCTCGAGTCCAGCAGTTGGCTGGCGATGCCACTGTAAAGAGGCCTGAGGTGTAGACCTTCTACAGAGCTTGGGCCATAGAACTCAGCCTCACTCTCCTTTCCTTCACCTCCATGTCAGCTGGTCCTGCTTCGAAGGCAGGTAGTATTGTGGCTGTGACTGGTGAGATGGTGATGGATTTGGAAGCCAAGGCTTCCTCTTCAGGTACTTCCCACACTATTGGCGCTAATACACCTGGCCCACAATGAGAGTCGGGTTCCTTAATACACACAGACTGCCCCAGGACAAGTTCGATGTGCTCAGTCAGTTGATTGGTCCTGCCCTCGACATTCTTTTTATATGTGAAACGTGCAACATCCCGCTGCATCCCTCTCCACTCATTCACATATCCTTCCCTCCGGCGTCGCACAGGATTGTGGGCCACCAGAATGGTGGGCTCGTGGTCCTTGTGTCAAACTAATTCGCTCCTCTTATTTCCGGATCCTCTGCCGACCCCTTCCATATCCGGCTTACATTCCAGGGCTTGGCTTTGATTGGGGTATACGCCCCCCCCTCTCTTCCTATTGGTGGCTTCCGAGATCTTGTATCTGGTCCCTTTCTGGGTAAGGTGCTTTTGATCAGTAATATCAATACCCGCTTCAGTGCTCGCCTTGGTGACATCAACTCTGGTCCTCGTGATCGGATGGATGTCGTCAATACTTCCTTGATGATGTGGTCATTGAATCACTTGACCCCAGTGGCTGGTTCTATGTGCGTTGATCATACGTTTGCCAACACATCCCTCCATGCGTCCCTCACCTGCTCCACCCCTCCTATAACTACTGACCATACCTCTCTCCTTACTATCTCCTTCCACTTCTCTCCCTTACCAGTTGCCACCCTGGCTGGCGTCCGATGCTACTCTGTGAAATACCTGACTGATTCAGTTGTTCAAGTTCACCTTCTGGAATCAGCAGATATCATTTGCGATACTGTTGTCAGGTCCATCTACTCTGTCCATGACCATGTGGCTGGCTTTCACTCTGTGGAAGATCGCCAGCAGTTCGTGGATTCTCTGGATGCCCTTTTGACCTCTCGTCTATAGTCAGTTTGTAAGGACATTCTTGGCTTATATAACGTAAGAGAAATCAGAGTAGCGCCACTCCCCCGGCAGGACCTTCTTCGCAGTGCATCTTCAGTCTCTGATGCCATTCATGGTTTCAAGCGAGTATACTGCTCCACTCCCCTCACTCCCCTCCAATCTCGCTCCCCTGCTGTCCCGGTGTTTGATGATGTGGTTGCTTATTTTACCACCATCTTTGGCCAGCCGGATGCCTCTCTCTGCCTCAATGACTCTGAGGATGTCTTCTCCCTTGGCGTGGGTGCTCTTGGACTACAGGGTTGGTTTGACCAGCCAGCAGTTTGGAGGGCTATCTGCAGCTACCCTCTTTCAAAGGTCTGTGGAGCCAATTCCCTGTATATCCAGATCCTTCGGGTGATGGCAGGTGAGGTTGATGCCCCCTGTAGCCTCTCCAAAGCCTTGTCCTTCTTCTTCCAGATGTACATGGTCTGGAGGCTCACTCCCTGCTACTGGAACTGTGCCATTATCACCCCGATCCCTAAGAAGGAGGATTCATAGATGATTGATGGATTTCGCCCTATCGCTCTGACTGAAATGTTTCACAGACTCTTCGAGCAGTGTTTGGAAGGTTATGTCAAGAGCCGAAGTGTCCTGACAGAAATATCGTGCTGCCAAAGCGGCTTCTGTACCTGCTTCTCATCCCTCTCTCATGTCTTGCTTTCGCACAAGATATGGGCCAAGGGATGGGGCTGCTATGTCTTTCTTGACCTCTGGCAGGCATATGACTGAGTCCCCTTCAAGCTTATTCTTTCCTGTCTTGAGGCACAAGGTGCTAATGCAGCCCTTCTTAGCATTATCTGAAGCCTGTTCAATCACTGTTCTTATCAAGTGGTTGTTAATGGCCTCGTCACCCCTTCAGTCCCTACTGAGCATGACTTTTTCTAAGGCTCTCTCCTCTCCCCCTGGCTCTTTGATGTCTTTATCAACCCTCTCACCGCCTCCTTTGATGAACAGTTTAAGGAGTTCGACTTTTCCCTCGGGTTCTTCTTTGCTAACAATATCGCCCTTACCCCCCACACTACCATAGAGGGCCAAAGGATGATTGACTTTTGCGAGGATTGGCTTCTGGTGAACGGTATGGAACTCAATCCCAAGAAGTGTAGTTATATTGGCCCTGCTGACTGTACTGTGTAGATTGGGGGCGAGCCCTGCCCACGACCCCCCTCTTACATATACCTGGGTGTGCTGTATACCAACAAAGGGTTTGACTTTGTCAAACTCGCATTGCAGAATACATTGAAGGCGGAGTGAACTCTTGGGTTCTGCCATGCCCGTGGTCCCCTCTGGTTGCCAATGGTCAAGCTGGCTATCTTATGGACATTCATTAGGCTGCAGCTAGAGTATGGCCTTCCCCTTCTACGAGCTTTCTGTCTGGCTGCTACTACAGGGCTTCAGGTGTTGAAGCATCCCAAGCAGGTTTTTGATGATGCTATCACTTGGACAGTCAGATTTTCTGGCTGTCCCTTGCTTGGCAGCTCGATTCTTGGCCTCCCTTCCTTCCTTCGTTACACGTCAGACCTCTGCTGCATATTCCAAGCCCATCTGGATTGGTGTAGCAAGTCTGGTAATAACCCCATCAGTCCCCTTAGCAAGCGCTTTGTCGTGCGTCCCCCAGGTTCTATCATTGACAAGTTCCGGTGTTGGACCTCTTGGCTTGACTTCCTCGACTGGTACTGGGACCTCTGTCCCCTGGTCTACAAGGCTTGCTCACTCCACTCCTTCCTCCAGTCGTTCCTTCAGGACCAGCTGTTGCAGGAATGGGTCTCCTCCTCCTAGGCACTCATTCGGTATATTACCCCCAAAGGCCGCTTGTAGTCGTGGGGCACCGATCACATCCTCTCCTTCCTCTTCCAGCTTGTAC
The DNA here is from genome assembly GCA_003990745.1 of Jimgerdemannia flammicorona. Taxonomy (NCBI): domain Eukaryota; kingdom Fungi; phylum Mucoromycota; class Endogonomycetes; order Endogonales; family Endogonaceae; genus Jimgerdemannia; species Jimgerdemannia flammicorona. The sequence continues at coordinate 7,581 of RBNI01004936.1, read as the reverse complement.
ATTCTGCACTTGCCTGGCATTATGACTACTTTAGCCAACTCACCCCTGCCCCTGTAGAGATAGGTTCTATCATGGCCATCTCCTCAGGTGCAGTCTTCTCGACAGTTCTTTCTCTACATTCCGAGGTTCTTCTGATTGAGATGAAAAACTTGATTGGTTTACCAGTGATGAATGGCAGGTGGAACTTCACGCCTACCCTCTTCACGCTCTTCATGAGACTGCATACCATGCTATAGATGCCATGTGTAATTTTGGTAACTATCTTGCAGTCGGGTTCTGCCTGACTGAGATTACAAAGATGCTTGGGTGATCGAGCGATCGCACATTTTCTTTATTTCTTTCTTTCCTCTCGTTGGCCTAGTTAGTTCCTTGTTATTGAGAGCGCATTGAGTTATTCATCTCATATTAGTCATTTGGCATTTGGTTGTCGATTCAGTTCCTGTAGTTGGCACTGGGTGAACATGTATTATATCTTGGCCCCCCTTTTTTTTGCTTTTTGCATTTCTATCTTTACAGTCATGACAAAATGGTTTATCCAGCCCGTCCCTAGGGTGGTCACCTCTCTGGCCCTTGTTTGTACTTCTTAGCTAGTTGTTTACTTTGTTGGCCTTGTCTTGCTTTTTGTATCCTTGTCAAGCTAAACCATCCTTGTCTCGCAACAGGCTGGACTACTTTTCTTGGACTGTTTTTCTTCTTTCTTATCTTAGGAGTCTTTGCTGTTTATTGTTCCAATATATCTTTTCTTCTCTACAATGAATAAATTCTTCCTTGAAGCCTAACCCTAACTCTTCAAATATTGTTTGTGATACTATTATTAGGTCCATTTATACTGTTCAGAACAATATCTTTAATTTTTACTCTGTAGAAGATTATCAGCAGTTTGTAGATTCCCTTAACTCTCTTTTGATCTCTAGTCTATAGTCTATCTATAAGGTCATTCTGGGCTTATATAATACCAGAGAGATCAGAGTAGTATTACTCCTACAGCAAGACCTTCTTTATTATGCATTCTTAGTTTCTGATATCATTTATGGTTTTAAGCCAGCATACTGCTCCACTCTCCCTCACCTTTCTCCAATCTTACTTCCTTGCTCTCTCATTATTCAATGATGTGATTTCTCATTTTACCACTATCTTCAGCCAACTGAACACTTTCTAATATCTCAATAACTCTAAGGCCATCTTTTCCCTCAGTGTGAGAGCTCTTAGACTGTAGTCCTGGTTTGACCAGCCTGTAGTTTAGAGAGTTATCCACAGCTACTTCCTCATAAAGGCCTATAGTGCTGACTTCTTATATATATATCTGAATTCTTCTGATAATGGTAGACAAGAAGGATACCCTCTGTAGTCTGTCAAAAGTCTTATCTTTCTTCTTCCAACTGTATATAGTTTGGGAGCTCACACTCTGCTACTGAAATTCTACCCTTATTTCTACAGTTCTTAAGAAGAAGAAGTCTTGGATAATTGGTGGTTTTAGTCTATCACTCTTACCAAGATATTTTACTGACTCTTTGAGTAGTATTTGGAAGGTTACATCAAGAGCTGAAGTGGTCCAATAGAAATATCATACTACTAATATGGCTTCTGGACCTACTTCTCATATCTTTCCCATATCTTACTCTCATATGAGATATGGATCAAGGGGTGGGATTACCCTATCTTTCTTGACCTTTAGCAGATATATAATTGAGACTCTCTTAAGCTTATTCTTTTCAGACTTAAGGTATGAGGTATTGATGTAGTTGTGTCAATGACCTAGTTATCCTCTTAGTCTATACTGAGTGTATTCTTTTCCAAGACTCTCTCCTCTCTCTCTGGCTCTTTGATATATTTGTTGACCCCCTCACTACTTTGTTTAATATATAGTTTGAGAAGTACAACTTTCTCCTCAGACTTTTCTTTACTGTCAACATCACCCTCACTCTCTGTACTACTGCAGAGGACTAGAGAATGATTGACTTTTGCAAAGATTAGCTCACAGTAAACAGCATAGAGCTCATCCTCAAGAAGTATAGTTATATTGGTCTAGCTGACCATACTGTACTAATTGGGGGTAAGCTATACCTATAACCCCCCTTTTATGTATACCTGGGCATACTATATACTAATAAGAGATTTGACTTTATTAGTCTTATATTATAGAATGCAATGAAGACAGTATTAACTCTAAGTTTCTGCTATACTCATAGTCCTCTCTAGTTGTCAATAATCAAGCTGGCCATTATATGGATCTTCATTAGACCTCAGCTAAAGCATAGCCTTCCACTTTTACAAGATTCATATCTGGCTACTATCATGGAGCTTCAGATATTGAAGTGATCTGAGCAGATCTTTGATGATACTATTACTTAGATAGTTGGATTTTCCAGCCAACTCTTACTTAGTAGTTTGATTCTTGGCCTCTCTTACTTATATCAGACCTCTACTGTATGTTTCAAGTATATTTGGATTAGTATAGTAAGTCTGACAACAATCTCATTGGTCTCCTTAGTAAGTGCTTTATTATGTATTATCCAGATTCTATTATTGACAAGTTCTAGCATTGGATCTCCTGGCTTAACTTCCTCAACTAGTCCTGGGATCTTTATCTCAAGGTCAACAAGACTCACTTACTCTACTTCTTTCTTCAGTCCTTCCTTCAGAATTAACTGCTGCAGGAATAGTTCTTCTCTTCTCAGGCTCTTATTTAGTATATCATACTACATGGCTACTTATAGTTATAGGGAGCTAATTGTGTCCTCTCCTTCTCCTCCCAGCTTATATATTCTGCCCTTATCTAGTGCTATAGTTACTTTAGCCAACTCTGCCTCTGCCTCTGTAGAGATAAATTTCATTATAACTATCTCTATAGGTATAATCTTCTTGATAGTTCATATTTAGCCTCCTGAGATAATATTGGTCACAAGTAGCTCAACTGGTTCACTAATGATGAGTAGTAGAAAGAACTTCATACTTACCCTCTTTACACTCTTCATAAGACTGTCTATTATACTATTAATGTTATGTGCAATTCTGATGGCCATTTTGTGGTTAGGTTTAGTCTAACTGAAATTATGAAAATACTTAGATAATTAAGTAATTTTCTATTTTCTTTATTCCTCTCCTTTTTCTCCTCATTTACCTTAGTTGGTTTCTTATTATTAAGAGTGTATTGATTTATATATCTCATATTAGCTACTTAGTATTTAGTTGTCAATGTTATTCTTATAGTTATATTAGGCTTATATATATATATATTATTTAGCTTTTCTCTTCCTGTTTTCTTTGTATTTATTATCTTTATAACTATAACAAAATAGTTTATCCAGCCTATCTATAATGTTATCATCTCTCTGGCCTTTGTTGTACTTCTTAGCTAGTTATTTACTTACTGATCTTATTTTGCTTTTCTCATCTTAGAAGTCTTTGCTATTTATTGCTCCAATATATCTCTTCTTCTCTACAATAAATAAATTCTTACTTGAAGCCTAACCCTAACCCTAACCCTCTATTTTATTTTTTAAATATCTATAATTAAAGAGAATTGGTATATTCAGGATAGTTAAAATGAATTTGAAATTTTTTTTTACAATAACTTAAGATTATAATAGACTTACTTACTTGAAATTCTAGATCTAATATAGTAATTAATAATAATATTCTTGTTTTGCTATAGATAGATAATAGTAAAGTTACTATATTAATAATAATCTATAAATTTAGACCTAGAGTTAAGGGAAATATTATTCTTGAATTATACTGACCAAGAATTACTTATATAAATACTAACCAAATATCTAAAGTTATGAAAAAAAAATTACAAAATAAAGCTCTTAATTCAAAAGCTCTTCATTAATTATAATTATTATATAAAGAAGTTAGTATTACTGATTAATATTATTCATACTATAATAAATAGATAATGATATATTGTAATTAGATTTCAATATTCTTCTTACTATTAATACTACTATCATCACTTATATTTAATAAATAAGATAGTAATAGAGTCAAAATATAACAAAGTAATTACTGGTTTAACCTGGCTTAGGAATTTATAAGACTAGTAAATAATAAAGAAAATAAGTAAAAAATATATAAATATAAATAGTTAATTATCTTCTATATATCTGAATGATTATTTCTACTGAATATGTATCTTTAAGATAAATATAAAATTATTTTTGCTTTATTTATAATATAAATGATTATTATTCAATTATATAATAATCTATAATATAACTATACTAATTATTGATATAAAGTATAATATTATATAATTAATAGATAATATTACTTTATTGTAGATACTATTTATTTATTTTAATAAACATAGTAAATGTTTGCTTGATAATAACATTAGTTATATATTTTATAATAGTATTAAAACTCTAAAAAATAGTTACTAGAGATAAGTCAGGTAGAATATAAATTATATTCTGTAACATATTTCTTATTCAGTAATATTTCTGAAAGGTCTTTATATATATCTAGATATAGGATATTTAACTATTAGAAAATATGCAAAACTTTTAACTCTCTAGATATATATATATATAACTTTTAATTATCTAGTTATATTATAAAAATATAATGAGAAAGATAAACTATCAAAATATATATAGAGAGATTAAACTATTCAGAAATATATAAGGAGACTAAACTATCAGAATACATATACAAAGACTAATCTACTCAAATATATAAGATAGAGGAGATATCTTTATCTGGTATTATATCTTAATCAAGTATTATTTTATATCTCTATATTATACTTTTAAAATACTATACTTCTATTTATTACTACATCTCTATCTACTACTATACCTCTATCTAACTCTATTTCTAGCTCTATTCTACTTGGTCTTCAGAAGACTAATAGTTACTATTCTTATCTAAGTAGTTATTATTTTTATTAAAAGAGTTGTCATTCCAATTATTTGAGTTATTATAGTTTGGATCTATGTTGTTATAGTTCTGATCTAGATAGTTATACTTTTGGTATTTAGAGTATAAATAATCTTGAGAGAAGTAGAAAGTATAAATATGAATATAAGAGTATGATTCTTTATAAAGATATATTTCTAAAATTTATAATTCTTAATTGTTAAATTTTTTGAACTACTAATATATTTAAAATATGAGAGAAGACTATTACTCTAAGTAAAATATCAAAGTGTCCCATGCATGAGGAGGCTAACATGAGATGAATAGTGTTCTATATAAAATGAATCTAATGTGGGACATGGGTTTGGCTCAAAGGAAGCATATGCTTCCAAAGGCCTGCCAATCACATTCATATGCAAAGAGGCCGGGCATACATTTATTGTTCCAAAGGGGGATGGGTGGGAGGGGTGCATGAAATCAATTGATACGAATTACTAACGACGATTGCTAGAGTATGTTGAGGGAAATATGTGGCTGCTGCCTAACTCTTGGGCATACAGTTGGAGCTTGGGCTAGCTAAGGTAGGGTGCAGAAAGTGATTGAAACTGACTAAGCTAAGATGGTGGATTGCATGATTACGTTGCATGAATGTTTAAGTGTATGGTAGAGTACAGGAAGCAATTGAAACTAACTAATCTAAGATAGTAGTTGTATTGCGCGATGAATATTAGACACACAAGTGTTAAGCGCAATGGCCACTTTGCTACATTTTGAACTATGTTCACAACTATATAATATAACTAATTATTATAGTTTGTTTAAACCCATATACTATTGGATAAAATAGTTATATTTCTAAAATGAAAATTGAAGATTTTTCTATTAGAATTATAAATTTCAATATGAATGATCTAGTTTGGTATATTGGAGTAGTTTGATATATATAATAGATACTAATATTGAAAAGCTCTTAAAGGCTCATCAATAGATATAAATATAAAAACAAGAATATATAAATAGAAGCTCTACCTTAGTACTTATTGCTGAAAAGAGTAATAAGAGACTATAAGATCTCAGAGACAGAATTAGATAGTTTAAGAACTAAAGTCTAGATACTATTGAATTCAGTAACAGTATTGCTTGAATTAATGGAAGTAGCATATCTGATAAGATTACATATTTTCTAGAAGTTTAAAAGATTGAAAATATCAGAATAATTATTTATAACTATAAGAGCTAAATAGAGATCTTTGATTCTATTGAAATGTAGACAGGTGATAGCTCTCAGTGTAATTTAGAATATAGTAAACTAGACAGAAATTATTTGAAGTTATACTAAAAAAAAAAAAAAACCAATTTAACAGATATTTAATTAGATTGTTATAATATTTTAGTAATTTTGTAACTTTTAACATAAAATCTATATATACAAATATGCATATATATATGAATTTATAATATTTTATTTTGATTATAAATATATTAATTAAAAGTATATTTAGATAAGAGTATATATATCTGAGTAAAGTTTTTAGTATAAGAGTATTTAAGTTTATATTAGACTACTTTTGAGTATATATGAGTACATTCAATCAATTTAAGTATGTTTGATATATTTGAGTATTGAATATAGGTGAGTTTATAAGGAATAAAGTTATTAGAGTATAAATAAAGAATTTTAGAGGTATTTATATAAAATATCATCAATTCTATCTAGGGCTCTCTAGGGCTTTAAGATCATTAGTTAGATTATATTATCAAATTTCTACATTATTCTCCCAATATAAAGATATTATAATTACAGATAAAGAGATATATAATTCTGATAACTATCTTATAGTTAGATTCTATTTAGTCAAAATTATAAAGATATATATATTTAGATAATTAAGTAATTATATATTACTTTATTATTTCTTTTCTTTTTATATATTTAGGTTAAATCTCTTATTGTTTTGAGTATATTAATTATTTATTTTATATTAGTTATTAGTATTTAGTTAATTTATAGTTAGTATGGGATATATATATATTTCATTATTTTTACTTCTGTATTTTTTATTTTCTTTACAGCTATGATAAAATAGTTTATTCAGTTTCTTTAGAGTAGTTATCTTATTTGTCTTTATTTTGTTTCTTCTATATTAATTATTGGCTTTGCTGACCTCTTTTTACTTTTTATTTTATTTTTATTCTGATGAGTAATAGGCTTTTTAACAGTCATATCTGTTCTGAGATATTTATGATCACTTTTTCCTTTCTTATCTTTAGTAGTTATATTATTTATTATATTTATCTATTTTATCTTTTTTATAATAAATAAATAAATATTTAAAGCTCAAATCTAACTTTTTTTTAATAATAATTAAATTATTACTTAAAGCCTAACTTTAATTCTAACTATTGAATATATTACTTTTTATAAAAATATATCTATAATCTAGTTTTCTAAATAGTTTAGATAAGAAATAGTTATTAAAAAATTATTTTTATTATATATTATATATATTATATACTTTATATTTTTTTACATAAGATTTTTTATTCTAGTTTATATATTATATATTATTTCTAAGTTATATCTCTTAGATTGTTCAAATTTGCAGACAAATTTGCCTGATTTTTATTTATTTATTTATTTATTTATTTTATATTAAAGTTACTTACAAAAATATATACATATATATATATATATATATATATATATTTTTTTTT
>RBNI01004935.1:0-13245 GCA_003990745.1 Jimgerdemannia flammicorona | reverse complement strand
CCTCAAAACGCCAACTGTCGAGCATTGATCATTCAACCAAAACCAATTTTCTCGTCTCTTACCACCCGTTTCCCGAGTAATCTCTCAGGTGTCACCATTCGACCGCGCACTGCAAGCCGGTCCACACATCTAGCCAGACACTACTATTTTTCCGGCAGCCTTTTGCACCGCGAGAGCGAAGACGATCACGGAAATTATCGCTATGGACTTCATGGAACCGAGTACTGTTGAGATGGTAATAATTCTTTTGGTTCCAGAACTGAATTCAACACTAACAATGATTGACTGGATACTCAAAAATAATGCACAAATCGCCTTTATTGCTTATGATGGAAAGCAAGCCGTTCGGTTTTGTCATCATTTTGATTTTAAAGAATAATATTATGTCCCCGTTTCCACATCTCCATATCGGTCACACAATCCTCTCCCTACTTCCTTTCACCCCGCTCCTTTTGTGTGGCAGCATGGCGATGACCCAATGATTATCCATCCCCGCGCGTCGACCCTCGTGGCACCACCCTAGAACACTGTTAGTAATGATAACGGTGAGGTGGATGCGACGATTACGGATATGGACCCGGATACCGTGTGGCCCGCACAACTCCTGACGCCACGCTGTCCGCCCTCTTCTGTCGACCACTCTTCATCAGGATGCCCCAGGCAGGATACGACGTTGATGAGTGACGAGGCGTGCTTGCCAACGGCACTGCCTGACCATGGGTTTGTAGTGCTGGGGTAGAGGATGGTGTTCGAGATGGCGAGCCAGGCAACATTTTCGATTTGTTGTGTGTTGTGGGGACAAAAGAGGACGTTAATATGGTTTTGCGAGGTGTGCCCAATCCCTTAACCAACATTGTCCTAAAGATGCTCGGTTGACCCCCGATCGCGGAATTCGGGCTTGGTGAAATTGGGCTTTTTGCATGTGACTTAATTCATCTACCGTATTGTAATGTGCCGGCTCAATGGAGGCAGATTACAAGGGTTGGGTGGCTATGTAGATTGGCTTGAGCCCCCAGTTACTTTGTCAAAAAGCAACAAAATGTTCAATAGTTCTATGGGTCTTTCTTTTAGAAAGAGGTGCGAGTTCTCTTGTTCGCATAACGCAGATGATTTCGGCGGTTTCCTTAATTCTGCGTAACAGCGATTTCTTAAAGGGCGCGGTTTTGGCAAATTGGTGGATTTCTCTTAAATGGCAGCTAAGTTTTTCAGGCTTCGTCTGGCAAGCGGACCAAAATGTGGCAGATATCTTAGAGTTCTTCTGGCATAATCTGGTAAGTGGACCAAAATTGGGCAGACTTCTTTTTATTGGAAAGTGGACCAGAGTGGAAAAGGGAATAAAGCTCACTATCTCCTTAATAGTGGCTTTAGAGCAGGCATTTCTCCTAAGTGTTGCAATCCTTTCCTTGGATCAAGTGGCTCTTGGCAGGTATATCCCTCAAAGTGTATTACAGGCAGACTTGTCTTTTGCTTTTTCTTTGACTTTTCAGACTGAAGTTTATTCACTTAAATCTCTAGGGTATTTTATACAAGTGTGGTTGCTATCTGAGTAATTATAGAATGTGCAGTAAGGCTAATTTAGGGATAGTGTGACCAAGTGTACAGGTGTTCCTTCATGGAATGAGTGTTCTTTATGGAACAAGTGTTCCTTCAGGGATCAGTATATCCTTATTTGGTATATCTGATTATTTATACAAATTGGTGGCATATGTGGTAACTATGTAGAGTAGCTATGCTAAGTGTTCTTGGTACATCTTCTGGCTATACTATAGTATTCGCTCGTCACAGTATACACTACACTATATACACACTACCGCACTATGCCCGCCCCTGCCCCTGCCTCAACCCGCCCGAACAACCTGCTAGCCCGACTCAAGCCTTGGGATCAACTAGATAGAACCCGCCAAGCAGACATCGAAAAGTGGAAGAAGCAATATTCCTATTATGACTTCAAACTTCACTCCTGCCTTGACAAGTTGTGTGTGCCTCAGCTGGAGCCGTACCTTGTTTTGATTGACCCCCGGCAACTCGACGGAATTTCGCCACTTGCCCAAGGCGGGTTTGCTACAGTTTACCATGCAAGAGTTCGTTTATTCAACGAGTGGCACGACGTAGCCGCCAAAGAACTGAAATTGTCGATGGTCGAAGAGGTGAGTTTCGGTTGAAGTAATTAATTTATATATTTTTTTTCAAAAAACTTTATTATTAATAACCTTGTCATATTTTCACCAATACATTTAGTGCTAAATGTCTATTTGAATTACTGCGGAAATGACATCAGCAATGCCCCCACAATGGATATTGTCGCTTTATCCCAAGACCCCCCCGTACCGAAAGGTATCTGATGATAATGCGGTTTGCTTACATTGGCATTCTCGAGAAGAAGTCGTGCAAACAAGATGGTGATTGGTACACTGCTTTGACATATGCGATGAAGCTTGCCAGTCGCTTGGCCAGTCTCCACGATATGGGCTTTTGCCATCAGGATCACGCGGGCAACGTAGTATTCCACAAGTCTCACACCACTCTCTTGATCGATGTTGGCCTTAGTCGTTCTGTGGGGCAAGAACATTCCGAAGAAGGATTCTACGGCCGGCTTGCATACCTCCCTCCCGAGATGTTCGAGAACAAGCAATATACACAGAAATCTGATGTGTACTGCTTGGGAACCCTATTGTGGCAGCTGGTGGTCGGCGTCCCACCCCATGGCAATGCATCAGCGGCTGTCACCAGCAAACCAGATGGCCTTCGCAAGGACCTGATCCCCGGTACGCCCACAGAATACAACGATATCATTCGTAGCTGCTGGAACCTCGACCCTAACCGGCGACCAAGCGCCCGTGAGGTCTACAATCATTTGATCGAATGTGCGGCTGTTTGGCCGACATTCCTCCTTCCTTGCCACCAAATATGGAAGGTCACGTTTTAAAAGTGCGATGGTGCCGTTTTCACCCGAGATGCAATTATTCATCGCCACACGATGGGCCATGCATCAGAAAGTGCTAGAATCCAGCAAAACCTGCGGCGCTTTCGAATTGGTGACTGGAGATAGTGTGCACCGAACGGGAAGTAAATACTACACGACCACACAGCTCCAAAAAATTTCAGAACGTCATTCCCGAGAGGCGCTTGAAAAGTTCAGCTGTCAGTCAAATCTAGGTATGTGGCGACACTAAGAGCGCTTGTCATATTCACGTTTCCAACTGGCAAGCATTCATGCTCTTGTTCCGTATCGCATCGTTTAGGAAATTGTGATATGGAAGGTAGTGTCGGCGGATGAGGGAAAGCAGTGACTAAATAAGGATTAAGGACAACTGCAAGGTTGGCATGCCGCAATGGCTAATGATTAAAACCCTAATTAATGATTATTAACCATTCATACGTTTAGAAGAAGCACCAGCGTTGACGAACCCGGCGACTTCATTTATCCTTGGGAGCAGAGCACAACACGTACGTCAAAACTTTTTGAACCAGGTTTGCAGCTATGACATCTAATTAACTCCCGGGTCTATTCGAGCCAGCTAATTCTCTACTCATCTTCAGGAATTAGGATTAGCGATAGATGGGCCAGCATCCTAGCTGAACTTCTGGAGCAGAACACGATCTCGCATGAGTTGGATCTGTCAGGTATGGCAGAATTTCGTGAACTTTGTAAGAAAATTAAGCTCATTATATATTACTGTCTCCTAATCACCCATCACGTTCAGATAAGAGAGTCGATGATAGAGCAGGGAGTGTCCTCATCTAATTTCTGAAGCAGAACACAAACGTGACCAAGCTCGATCTCACCAGTGCGCCAAAATTATTGTTTGTATATAACTGTGAGGTTGGAGAAATTTTATGGTATCGATGTGCTCACATTTTATTTATATTCAGATAATGACATTGGTGTTCTGGTTGCCCGCGCATTAGCCGAGACTCCGACCTTGACAGAACTGAATCTCAGTAGTATGTCAGAACTTTGTAAAACATCGTTTGAAACTGTGTGATGGAATTAAACTCCTAAGTGCATGTTGCTCATCCATTGTTCAACTTTAGAGAACAAAATCGGCGACCAGGAGGCCGGAGTTTTAGCCGAATCTCTGAAGCCCAATGCGACCCTGACCGAGTTGTGTCTTGAAGGTCAGAAATGCGTGAAACATAGTGTATAGCTGCATAGTTCACGATTTGTGAATTTTTGCTCATCCCCCGTTCATGTACAGACAACAACAACGGCCGCTATGGGGCGAACGCTCTAGCCGAGCTTCTGAAGCAGAACACGGCCTTTATCAGGTTGAATCTCAAATGTATGTCAGAATAGTGTGAAAAATTGTGTACAGCTGCGTGATAGAAATGTGTGCATGTTCGCTCACCCCCTGTTCATTTAAGCGAATAAAATCGGACACCAGGGAGTATGCGTTCTAGCCAAGTCCCTTAAGCAGAACACGACCTTGACCAAGCTGAATCTCTCCAGTATGTCGGAACTGTGTGAAGCATTGTGTGCAGCTGCGTGATGGAATCAAGCTCACGATCTGTGCGTGTTCTCTCATCATCTTTTCATTTCAAGGTAACAGCATTGGCTATGAAGGGGCACGCGCTCTAGCTGAATATTTGAAGCGGAACATGATCTTGACCAAACTGAATCTCAAAGGCATGTCTGAACTCTGTGAAAAATTGGGTGCAGCTGTGTGATGGAGTCAAGCTTACGATCTCTGCGTCCCCTGTTCATTTTAAGTGAATGTCATCGGGTATAAGGGGGCACGTGTCCTAGCCGTATATCTGAAGCAGAACACGATCTTGGCCGGGCTGAATCTCGAAGATATGCTAGAGTTGCGTAAAAACATTGTGTGATGAAATCAAGTTCACGATCTATGCATCCCCAGACAACAGTATCGGTCACAAAGGGGCATACGCCGTGAGTGAATCTCTGAAGCAGAACGAGACCTTGACCGAGCTGAATCTCTCCTGTATGTCAGAACTGTGTGAGGCATTGTGTGCAGCTGCTTAATGGAATTAAGCTCACGAACTGTGCGTGTTCACTCATCCCCAGACAACATTATCGGAGAGGGTACACGCCATAGCAGAGCTTCTTAAGCAAAATGCGACTTTGACCGAGCTGAATCTCTCCGGTATGTCAGGACTGCTTGAAGCATTATATGCAACTGCGCGACGGGAATCAAGTTTACAATCTGTGGGTGTTCGCTCCTTCCCTGTTCATGTTCAGGGAACAGCATTGGTGACGAGGGTGCCCATGCACTAGTCAAGTCTCTGAAGCGGGACATGGCTTTGACCGAGCTGAATCTCGAAAGTATATATCAAAACAGTGAGAAGTATTGTGTGCAGCTGCAAATAGAATCAGGCTCACAATTTGAACAAGTTCTCTTATCCCCCGTTCATGTTCAGGTAACAGCATCAGCGAGAAGGGAGCGTGCGCCCTAGCTGAGTCCCTGAAGAACACGTCCTTGACCAAGCTTAATCTCGAAAGTATGTCAGGACTGTGTGAAACATTATTTACAGCTGCTGGAATCATGCCCTCAATCTGCACATGTTCGCTCATTCCATTTTACTTTAAGGGAATGACGTTGGCGGAGAGGGGGTGCGTTCCCTAGTTGAGTCTCTGAAGCAGAACAGGACATTGACCCAGCTGAATCTCATCGGTATGTCAGAACTGTGTGATGCAATGTGTGCAAGATGTGTGATGAAATCAAGCTCACGATCTGTGCGGGTTCACTCATCCCAGACAATAGGATTGGTTACGAGGGGGCAAACGCTCTAGCCGAGTCTCTAAAGTACAACACGGCCTTGACAGAGCTGAATATCTCTGGTATGTCAGAACTGTGTGAGGCATTGTGTGCAGCTGCACAATGAAATCAAGCCGAAAATCTGGCGGTGTTCTCTTATTCATTGTTTATTTTCAGACAACATCATTGGTAGCAAGGGAGCACATGCCCTAGCCATGTCCCTTAAGCAGAACAAGATCTTAATGGAGCTGAATCTTGAAGGTATGTCAAACCCATATAAATTATTATATCCAGCTTTGAAATATAATCAAGCTCACAATCTGTACATATTCTGTTCATGTTCAGGTGACAGAATGGGCGATGATGGGGCACGAGCCCTAGCTGAGTCTCTGGAGTACAACACGGCCTTGACCAAATTGAATCTCAAAAGTATGTCAGAATTGTACAAAACATTGTATGTAGCTGCACGGTGGAATTGAACTTACAATCTATATATGTTCGCTTATCATTTGTTGATTTTAAGGGAATGACATTGGAAATGAGGGCGCGCGTTCTCTATCCGGGTCTCTGAAGCAGAACATGACTTTGACTGAACAAACTATCTCTGGTATATCAGAACTATATGAAGCATTGCGGACAGCTGAATGATGGAATCAAGCTCACAATATGTGTTCGCTTATCCCCTGTTCATTTTAAGCGAATCATTTTGGCGATGAGGGAGCACATGCCCTAGCTGAGTCTCTGGAGCAGAACACGACCTTGACTAAGCTGAATCTCCAAAGTATGTCAGAAATGTGAAGTGTTGTGTGGGCAGAGTGATGGAATTTAGCTTATGTCCTTCATGTACTCACTCATTCTCTGTTGATCCTCAGATAATGACTTCAACAATGAGGCGATCGGCACCCTAACCAGGGTTCTGAAACGGATTAGATATGATGAATATTAGAATGATCCATATAACAAGTGAATGAGTTCTGATTGAAAATGTTATATCTAGGATATACATATACATATATATATATATATATAACACATTAAAAATTATGAGCTTTATCTGTTGCGAACTCTCCTTCGGTGACACCATCCAATCCCAGTTCGCTGGTCTCGACAGAAGCGATCAACTGCTGCTTATGGGCGTGGACGAGCATGGAGCATTTCGACTGTGGATGGCACGACCGTTTTCAGCAGCTGCGATATCCCAACCCAGAACATCGCCAACATCTTCAGCGATAGAATCCACAGTGAACTCCGAATTGTAACGCATCAAGGGTACATTCTAGTGAATCTGTACAGCGGTGGAATAGTTCGGTCATCGGCCTTTGGCCAACAAAATGCACAGCCCTTGGCATTTCGTCTTGGAGATCGTGGTGGCGAGATTATTGCCGCAGCCACTGACCTATCTGTCATGCCTATGGACTCCGATCAGAATACACGCGGAATGGTGAGGCATCGATTGGGATACTATTCCGAGTCATCATTGTAGATTAATTTTATCCATACAGCCCGGACTAGAGAGCTTCTCTCAATGCACAATCGATGGATTGACTGTTCGTTTTCAGTATGGAACACTATACATGCGCCGAAGAATATCCTGTAATATTGAAGAATGTAGAGCTGATGAAATTAATTTCGTGATACAATCCGGACAGTGCCACCCTTTTCTGCGCTTCTTACCAATTCCACTCATCCTTGCCTGCAGCTGATAGAGATTGATATAGTATTGTAAAAGATAGGAATTTAATCAAAGGGAAAAATTTGCCGAAGAAGAATTCAAACTAGTATCGACAAGCAGTAACCTTATATTAATATGTAGCATGTTCCGTTTATTACTGAACGATTCTGGAAGAGTAAAGCAGCATGTCGTGGATTCCCCATCGCAGGATCGCGCAAATTTAACGTCATCGCCCCAAAAGCTCGAAGCCCGGTTCTTACCAACGATTATGTATTAGTCATGTTATTATAATGAAAAGTGAAAGGACTACGTCTGGTCATGTCAGCGCCATTGTATGTAGAGCGCCATCGGCCCTATTCCCCAAGCAAAATTATATTGAAGGAGCAAAAAGGCAGTCGGGACTCAAGGTCCTTTAGGAGGCTTTCTCCTGGGCATGCATTGGACGGGAGCTCAGCGGAGCTTGCATGTGTTGAGTAGAAGCTCGATTGTTTGATAATCGTTACGTATTAAATGATCGGTGTCAAGAGCAATACGGCGGTCCAAAACCGCCGTGCATTATATGACATGACTCATAAGTCCCCTCACTACCCCTTCCACAAATTCCATGCCATATGTATCGTATAAATCATGTTCTGACATGAGTGTTTGCCAACTCCTCCTCGGATGTGATAATCACCTGGTGTGATCACATTCATGTACAAGTCCGACGGTTCATGGTCAGCAAGGGGGACCCGCTGATGAAATGATGCGCTCGCTGAAGGAATTGAAACCGCAAAAATCCGCACCAGCGAAAATTGCCTTTTTTGCGGCGTTGGGATGAGCGAAATGAGCTGACGGGGGAGGCGGATGACCATTGGCCCTTTGGTTTGCGCGACCCGCTATAACTAAATAAGAGGAATCGTCTTGCCCCTTACCTGGGGTACCTAGTTACATTTGTAAAACTGCGGTGTCATCCCTCCCAAACAATCCAATCAAGCAGATTCGCTCTTGAAATTAATGAACTTTGAAGCCGTAGTTTCCGCCAGAACACCGGCATACCCCCTCTTCCCCGATCTAACAGCTCGTCTGCAAACTAATATCTTCATCTCAAAAGGTCCCCCTCTTTCATTCATTCATCACCCGACCCCTCCTTTGCCGAACTCACTCCCTACTATACACACAAAAGGCCTATAAAAATGTCGACTGATATGATTGATTGTCACTCCTGCTACGAGGGGTCGCAGCATTGCAAAGCATGAGCGTTTCTTCCCTGGTATCCTCCTAGAACACGGCCTTGACCAAGATGAGCCTCGAAGACTGTGTAAATCATTGATTACGTTATCAAACTCACGATCTGCAAAAAAAAAAAAAAAAAAAAAAAAAAAAAAAAAAAAAAAAAAAAAAAAAAAAAGCTCTACCTACCTATTATTTATGGCCCAAATAATTTTCACTTTCCTATTTGTCTTTAGCTTACTAGAATACATCAGGATTACCTGGTTGCATGAAAAATAATACATATATCACTCGCACAATCCCCATCCCACCTCAAAATGAATCGGTCCCAAGCCGTATAGCTTGGCGGCTCTTTGCTTCTTTTGCTCATCGCACACTTTGACAACGCCAGCACCAACCTTGTCGACGCTGCGCCGCGATTTATATATGCGTACAAAACCAAAAGGATTTGGGTTGCAGCTGTTGGAATTGCGAATTACGGAATTACACAAATGGGTGACGGTCTTTTGTTTGAGGCTGAGACCTCCATGTGATTTCGTCGTCATTCACCATGTCTACCCGCCTGAACGACCTGCTCGCCCGACTTAAGCTCCTGAACCACCTGGACAGAGCCAACCAAGCAGACATTGAAAAGTGGAAGAATTGTTATTCTTCTCATGACCAACAACTCCGTGCCTGCCTCGACACCTTGGGCGTGCCACAGCTAGAGCCATACCTTGCCTGGATTGACCCCCGAGAACTCCACCGATTTTCGCCGCTTGCCGAAGGCGGGTTTGCCAAAGTTTACTATGCAATAGTTAGTTTATTTTCTGAGGTGTACAAGGTTGCCGCCAAAGAATTGAAATCGTCCATGATCGAAGAGGTGAGTTTCATTTGGAGCATATTATTATGGATAATTTCTTTTATCAGTAACCTTTGCCGTGTCTTCATCCCACCAATACAGTTAGTGTTGAATGTGTATTTAAGTTACTGCGGAAATGACACCAGCAATGCCCCCACAATGGTTATTGTTGCTTTGTCACAACACCCTGATACTGAAGAGTATCTGATGATTATGCAATTTGCTGATATCGGTACTCTCGAGAAGCAGCCGTGCGAACAAGATGGCGATTGGTACACCGCTTTGACATATGCCATAAAACTTGCCAGTCGCTTGGCTAGTCTCCACGATATGGGTTTCTGCCATCAAGATCTCCATGCGGGCAACGTAGTTTTCCACAAATCTCACACCGCGCTCCTGATCGATGTTGGCCTCAGTCGATCCGTAGAAGAGGCAAACTCTGAAGATGGCGTTTACGGCCGGATGGAATACTTCCCTCCTGAGATATTTGAAGGAATGCGATATACACAAAAATCGGACGTGTACTGCCTGGGAACCCTACTGTGGCAGCTGGTGGTCGGTGTCCCACCCTATGGCGTCGCATCGACGGCTGTCGCCAGCGAACCAGATGGCCTTCGTGAGGAGCTGATTCCCGGTGCACCCACATCATTCAACGATATTATCCGGAGCTGCTGGTACCTCGACCCCAACCAACGACCGAGCGCCCGTGAAGTCTACACTCAGTTGATCGAATGTGCGGTTAGTTTAGCCGAGATTTCTCCCGTCTTACCACCAAATACGGAAGACCAAGTCTTAAGAGCACTTGCAATTGCATCGGTACCGTTTTCATCCGAGGTGCAGTCGTTCATTGCCAAACGACGGGTCATCCATCAGCAAGAGCTGGAATGCAACATCAGCGACGCCTTCGAATTCGCGAATGGAGCGAGTGTATACCACGCCGGAAGCAAATTCTATACGACCAAACAGATTCAGAAAATCACAGAACATCACTCACGAGCAGCGAATCTCACCCGCCAGCCAAATATAGGTGCGTGAGAGTTTATAATATTCATGTTTTCTTGTTCCGCGTTGAAATGGTAACATCCAAGGTGAGGCCGGTGAATGGGGACTAGATAGGAATAATGGATTACTGCAGGGTTGGCAATAATCGCTCTCAACTTAACTGCCATTTTATCATTAATCTAGGTATAGAAAAAAGCACCAGGGTTGGAAAGTCCGGCACCCTCGCCGAGTCTCAGAAGCAGAACACAACCCGTATGTCGGAACTATTTAAACTGTTGTTTGCAGCTGCGTCATCTAATCAACTTCATAATCTGCTCCGAGCCCGCTAATTGTCTATTCATCTTCAGGACGTATGGTCGGCGACGGAAGGGTCGGTGTCCTAGCCGAGCTTCTAAAGCAAAGCAGGACCTTGCATGAATTGGATCTGTCTGGTATAGCAGAACTTTGTGAAATGTTTTTGGCACGAAATTAAACTCATTTATATGCCTGTCGACTAATCACATATTATGTTCAGGTAAGGGAGTTGACGATAGAGCAGCGAGCGCTCTCGTCGAATTTATGAAGCAGAACACAAACGTGACTAAGCTCAATCTCACCAGTACGTCCAAATTATGTCAATTATTGTTTGGTTGGAGCTAGCTTAGCATCCGGGTGTGCTCACATTTTTTTTTTTTTTTTTTTTTTTTTTTTTTTGTTCATATAGAGAACAACTTTGGTGTTCTGTTTGCCCGCGCATTAGCCGAGTCTCTGACGCAGAACACGACCTTGATGGAACTGAATCTCAGTGGTATGTCAGACTTTGTAAAACAGTGATTGCAGAAACGTGATGGAATTGAGCTCATATATACATGTTTCCCATCTACTGTCCATCTTTAGTGAACAGCATCAGCGACCAAGAGGTTGGAGCTATAGCCGAGTCTCTGAAGCATAACACGACCTTGACAGAGTTGAATCTCTACAGTATGTCAGAAATGTGTGAGGCGTTGTGCGCAATAGAATCAAGCTCACGATCCCTGTAAGTTCCCTCATCTCCTGTTCATGTTTAGATAACAGCATCGGCCGCCAGGGGGCATGCGCCCTTGCCGGACTTCTGAAGCACAATATGACCCTGACCAAGCTAAATCTCAAAAGTATGTCAGGATTGTGTGAAGCATTGTGTGCAGCTGTGTGATAGTGATCTGTGCGTGTTCGCTCACCCCCTGTCCATGTTCAGGCAATCATATCGACGACGAAGAGGCGTGCACCCTAGCCGACTCTCTAAAGCAGAACACTACCTTAACAAAGCTGAATCTCTCCTGTATGTCGGAAGTGTGTGAAGCAGCTGCGTGACGAAATCAAACTCATAATCTGTGCGTGTTCGGTCATTTCCTGTTCATTTTAAGGGAATAGCATTGGCCATAAAGGGGCAGTCACCCTCGCCGAGTCTCTAAAGCAGAACATGGCCTTAACCAAGCTGGATCTCCACAGTATGTCAGAACTGTATGACACATTGTGTGCAGCTATGTGATGTAATCAAACTCATGACATATTCGTATTTTCTCATTCCCTGATTATTTTAAGCGAATAACATTGGCAACGAAGGGGTATGTGCCCTAGCCATATCTCTGAAGCAGAACATGACCTTGACCAGGCTGAATCTTCAAAGTATGTCAAAAATTGTATGCGGCTACGCGATGGAATCGATCTTACAATGGTGCGAATTCTCTTATTTCTTACTCACATTTAGGTAACAGCATCGGCGATGACGGGGCATGCTTCCTAGCCGCGTCTCTGAAGGAGAACATGACCTTAATCAAGCTGAATCTCTTCTGTATGTCAGAATTGTGTGAAACATTGTGTGCAGCTGCGCGATGGAATAAAGCTCACGTTCTGTTCGTGTTCTCTTTATGCTCAGACAACAGCATTGGCGACGAGGGCACGTGCTCTAGCTGAGGCTCTTAAGCAGAACACGACCTTGACCAAGCTGGATCTCGAACGTATGTCAGAGCTATGTGAAATATTGTGTGCAGCTGCGTGATGGAAATGAGCTCACGTTCAGTGGTGTTTACTCACCCTATTTATGTTCAGACAACATTATCGGCCATGAAGGGGCATGCGTTTTAGCCGAATCTCTGAAAATGAACACGACTTTGACCGCACTGAATCTCTCACGTATGTAAGAACTGTGCGTGCAGCCAAATGACAGAATCAAATTCATGGTGTGTGTTCGTTCATCTCCTATTTTTTTTTTTTTTTTTTTTTAAGGGAATAACATTGGCTATGAGGGGGCTCACGCCTTAGCCGAATCTCTGCAGCAGAACACGACATTGACTGGGCTGAATCTCGAAAGTATGTCAGACCTCTGTGAATTAAGCTCAGGATATTTGTATGATTGCTCATCCCTCTTCATTATAGATAGTAACATTGGCCACGAGGGGGAACATGCCCTAGCTAAATCTCTGAAGCAGAAAACAACCTTGACTGTACTGTATCTCGTACGTATGTCAGAACTCTGTAAAGGATTATATTCAGCTGCAAGCTTATGATCTATACATGTTTGCCTATATCCTGTTCATGCTTGGACAACAGAATCGGCGACGAAGAGGCACGCGCCCTAGCCGAATCTCTGAAGTAGAACACGATCTTGACCAAGTTTAATCGCGAAGGTATGTTAGTACTGTATGTACAGTTTCATGATAGAATTAAGCTTAAAATCTATATGTTCTCACTCATCTTCCGTTAATCCTCAGATAGTATTGACAGTGAGGTGATCGGTTTAACCAGGCCTCTGTAAGAGATTTGACTTAACAGATACTAAAAAA
>RBNI01004934.1:0-13245 GCA_003990745.1 Jimgerdemannia flammicorona | reverse complement strand
TGCTTTATTACCTCAATCTATATCAATAACACAATATTACCTCCATTCCCTCAACCGATTCCCCTCAGATCCACCTCATCTTCCTCTATCTCTCCCTGTCAGAGGATGCCCCAATTACCCACTACCTGAATCCTCCCTCCACTTTTCTGGCAAATACAATTCACCAATCCCCAGCAGCTCCCCCCCCCTGGTCCCCACCCTCACCACCAGCTATTCAAAATGTCCAATAATAGCCATTCCCAATGTGCCACCCTATCCCCAATCCCAATCTGCCAACCCTCTTCAAATACTATTGAAATATGTAGGTTACAACTCAATATATGGTGGCGCAGCCTTCCTTGACTACATCATCATGTAAACGTCACTAATGGCGATGCGTAAAAGTGTGTAAGAATTAGCAATAAACACTTTGCTTTCTCTCTCCAAAGTCCACATTATACAATAGGTTATGAGCCCCGCTTAGCGGCTATAATACACCCTCTTACCCATATGCTACACTACGCTATACAATGGCTACTAGTTCAAGCAGTGCTAGCAGCACGCCACCAAGTTCTGGTAACACAAACACAAACACAGCCGGAACGGGTTTCGCTTTCATGACAATGATAAACATTCCGGCAGTGGCCCCAATGTTAACAGTAAAGAGGACGATTCCTGTCTTTGACAGTAAGGACTATGCCATATGGGCATATCATATAAAGAATCTCCTTGAAGAATGCGGTTTGGAGGACTACTGGAAGCCACAGGCACAAGTAACAATATACAATGCCGTGAAAGATTGCAAAGCGCTAAGGGAGATTACGTTCACCCTTTCGAACATGCAAATGAAGCTAGTAATCAATGCTACAATGGCGAATAAAGCCTGGGAGATTTTATGCAATCACCATCAACAGGCATCTGCGTCAAACAGATTTCACTTAAAGGCGCAACTATTCAATCTTCGAATTAAGTCTAAGGAGAGCATCCGGGACTACGCCAATCGAGTCGACGAGCTGGCGAATCAAGTGAATTCCCTTACATCTATGCTGGCGGACACCATCAAGGATGAAGACAAGGTCCTGGCTCTTATACAAGGCCTTCCCGAAGCATACAACATGGTTGTCGCTGCTATGAGGGAATCTGGCAGATTATCAGATTATAAGTATGTCGTCACAAGCCTTTTAAACGAGGAAACAAGGCTAGGTAGCAACAATGCCAATGAGGAATACGATGAGAAAGCATTCTACGGTAGAGCACGTGGACAAGGCAAAGGCAAGCCAAACAAAGGTCGAGGCCAGCAACGCGAGAAATTCGATGGTAAATGCTTTTACTGTAATAAGCATAGACATCGTGAGCAGGACTGCAACCACAAGAAGAAGGAAAAGGGTGGCCAACAGCAAGAACAATGGCAGGCAAACATGGTGGACCCCAACAATGAGAACAGTGGTGGCGGAGGTCTATTCTTCGCAGAAGCAGTGACCTATCCATATGCAGAAACCATTGAAATAGGAGGAAATTCGGAACCAACTGCCAGTTCCACCAATGCCAGTTGCAGATGCAATTCCACCAGTTCGACATCTACAAATCCTGGTCAGCAAAACACTTTTCAGACAGTGAAAAATGGTGACATCAACGTCGGTGCCAGCGCAAATGTAAGCTATATGCTGAACAGCGCTTATGCATGCAGTGAAGAGGTCTGGCTCATGGATTCGGGCGCAACACAGCATATGACGGCTCACCGGAAGTGGTTCTCTACGTACGAGAAGTTCGAGCATCCCATACCTATCAAGCTAGATGACAATAACGTCATTTATGCTCAAAGGAAAGGCAACATAGGCATACATCTACAAGGAAACGTTGATGAACCTTCAGGCACCTTCGTGAACGTACTATACATTCCAGATATAGGCAAGAACCTCTTCTCGATAGGCCAGATGATGGCTCACGGGGACAGAGGAGTAAATATACACCTGAATGATGTAACGGTAATCAATCTGAAGAACAATAATGAGTTAATATACGCATTTAAAAAGGGGAATCTATACGCAATCAATGGCACGCCAAGTGGCACTACATCCACATATTCTGTAACTACAACAGGAGAGGATTTCTGGTGTATAATGCATGAACGTTTAGGACATATTGGTAAAATGAGCCTGGAATGGATGATAAGAAGCAAGTCCATGTACAGTTTACCGGACTATATGCCACCAGATTTCTTTTGCAATAGATGCGCGGCAAACAAGGCTTCCCGACAACCTTTTCAGGAACGAACAAAGCGAGTGGCCAGCATTCTCAATTTGATTCATATGGATATTTGTGGCCCCATGCGAATGGCATCACACTCTGAGAAGAAGTATTTTATTACATTCATTGATGATTATACATGCAAAGTCCATGTATATTTCATTGTGGGGAAAAACGAGGCATTTGAAAAATTCCGGGAATTCAAGGCAGCCATGGAGAACAAGACGGGACATAGAATATGAACCCTACACTCAGATAACAGCAAAGAATACGTCAACAAAGGTTTCAGACACTTCTTGAAGAAGAACAGTATACAGCACTCTATGACAGCCCCTTATACACCTCAGCAAAATGGTGTGGCAGAACGATTCAATCGAATGGTAGTGGAAATGGCTAGAATGATGATGAATACGGCTGGCTTACCAAAGTCCTTTTGGGCGGAAGCGGTGAATATGGTGGCATATATTCGAAATTCTTGTTTCTCTCGAGCTCTAAGCAAGGATCCCGGCAAGCAATCCAGGAACGACAGCAATCTTACCCCTGAGGAATTATGGAATGGATCCAAGCCTAACATTTCACACTTACGCATATTCGGAAGCGAGGTATACATTCTGGACAAAGGTGGCAACCGAGGCAAGTTCGAATCTAAGGCAGATAAGCATATATTCCTTGGATACGATGGAGCAGGATACAGACTTTGGAACCTGCAGAAATGACGTATGATCATTTCATGCAACGTACAGTTCAAGTAGACTAAGCAGGAAATTTACGTGGAAATTCCTATCTCGAATCCGACGGTGAATCCGATGGTGAATTCAATGGTATAGCCAGCGACATCTATGCTAACTGCAAAGGCTAGCGGAACAATATCTACACCCGGAATGTCACCGAAGACTACACCAAAGACATCCTTGGGACCTACACCAGCGAAAACGCAACCCATTTAAATGGAAATGACGTTGCAAGAACCAGGGATAATGGAAATTATAGACGAGGATGACGAAGAGGATATCTTTCCAAAGGGTAAGAAGAAGCGCAAATCTGAGATGGATAACGAAATCCTAGCGGATCTGGGAAATTACTGGAACCCACCCAAGTCATCTCGTCTCAAACAATATTACATGAACTACGCCTGCGAATGTGCTTATATAGCAACGACCAGTGAGCCAGCACACTACGACGAAGCCATTCACTCAAATGATAAGAAGGAGTGGGGAAAGGCTATGGATGAGGAGTACAGTTTGCTCATCAAAAACAACACTTGGGATCTAGTAAGCCTTCCAGCAGAGCGACAAGCTATAGGATCGAAGTGGGTCTATAAGATCAAGCATAAGGCTAATGGCAATATAGAATGGTATAAGGCTCAATTTGTAGCAAAGGGGTACTTGCAAGGCTACGGTGTAGACTATGACAAGACATTTTCCCTGGTATTTAAGTTGACTTCGTTTAGAATACTTCTTGCAATCGGAGCCAAGTATGACTATGAAATACACCAAATGGACGTAAAGACAGCGTTCTTGAATGGTGACGTAGACACAGAGTTATACATTCTTCAACTACAAGGATACGAACTATACGACAATGACAGAAATGAGCTCATATGTAAATTATGCAAAGGACTCTATGGAATCAAGTAAGCGGCAAGGTTGTGGAATCGAAAGATCGATAGATATCTCCTAGACAACGGATTCAAGCGTTGTGAAGCCGATCCATACATATACACCCAACATACATCCTCAGGAATGGTATACCTGGGAATTTGGATTGATGATATTATTTTAGTTGGAATGGCAAGTGAAATCAATGATATAAAGGCTACACTACGCCAGGAATTCAAAATGATGGACTTAGGTGAAGCATCCTATCTCCTTGGAATATCGATTATATGTAACAGGCGCGAGTGCGCTATATACCTAACGCAAGCCACATACATTCAAAATATTCTCGAGCGATTCGGGATGAGTGAATGCAAACCAGTCGGGACACCTATGGAAACATTCGTGAAACTAAAGAAGTCTGACACTACACCTGAGGGAAATGACATCCCCTATCGATAAGCCGTGGGATCCCTCATGTATCTTATGCAAGGGATGAGACCTGATATCTCTTTTGCGGTAAACAAAGCAGCGCAGTATTCTTCATGCTACGACAATAGCCATTGGACGGCAATCAAGTGAATTTTCAGGTACATCAATAGAACCGTGGACTATACGCTCAGTTTGGGCGGTGATAATGGGCAAAGTGGGAGTACTATATGCCTATTCGGTTCTTGTGACGCCGATTGGACCGGCAACTTAGATGACAGAAGGTCTATGACTGGATACATCTTTAAAGTAAACAACAGAGCCATTTCGTGGCAAACGCATAAGCAACCTTCAGTAGCAACATCCTCTATGCAAGCGGAATATCAAGTGTTGTCAATGGCAACAAAGGAGGCTATCTGGCTTCGAGAACTGTTAAAGGAGCTGGGATACAAGCAATGGCACTCTACGCTACTCCAGCAAGATAACCAATCAACGATTGCTTTGGTGAAGAACCCTATACATCACGCCAGAACGAAACACATTGACATACAGTATCATTTCATACGTGAATGCGTGGAAAACAGCACTATACACCTTGAATACACTCCAACAGAATATATGATGGCGGATTCATTGACTAAAGCCCTTCCAAAGGCAAAGTTTAACTTATGCATAAAGGGAATGGGAGTTATGGCGGCGAAAACTATACACCAGTAATAAAAACAACAACAATAGTGAGCTATATGGAAGTATTTCGGCAGATCAATTTCGAAATCTATTTCATATTCAATGCATTTCTTTTCCCTATCACTACATTGCAGATTTCTACCAATATTGCTCATCTACGAATGTTCACATCTCTACTTTTCAACCTATTTTTTGAGCTTTAAGCAGGCAATTTGAATGTTTTTCGGTTTCTAGATAGCGGTCTGAACACTACAGCGAGATTTGCAGTAGTTATAGCTTAGTATTGCAGTTTGGGTATTTGCATATCTCGTTGAGCGGGAGTATTGAAATATGTAGGTTACAACTCGATATATGGTGGCGCAGCCTTCCTTGACTACATCATCATGTAAATATCACTAATGGTGACGCGTAAAAGCACATAAGAATTAGCAATAAACACTTTGCTTTCTCTCTCCAAAGTCCACATTACACAACAAATACATATAACTAATGCCCTGCTAGCCCAATCCAAATCACCAGAGCCCAACCCAAGGTCAGTCATTCATTTCCAACCCCCCCCACTAGCCTTTGGCAGAGCTCTCCCCATCTCTCCCCTTCCCCTCCCACCAGGGCTCACAGTCCTAACCAGTCCACAATATGATGCCAAAAAACCCCCAGAATGTCACACTCACCAAGCCAATGTTCAGGCATTTGTATCACTCTTCCTTTCTGTCCAACATCCAAACATTCCTCACACTCATATACACTATCTGCCACCAAGTGTCCAGACTGATAGTTCAACATCACATTCTGCCTTAGAAACTGCCACCACACTATCCAGAACATTGGGGAAAGCCATTGCATCACCTGCTTGCTCTAAGGCCAAAGCCCATTCTAGTCCCACTCCTCACCAATCTCTACCCTCTGTCATGCTATAGGCCACAGGTCCCCTCCTAAACTGTGCAAGCACTCCATTCCATTACCAAGCTGGAATTCCTCCACCAAAGCACCACCTAACAGTAGTCTGTCCCATCTCTACATCTGCAGTCCCCAATTTCCCTCTCCTTCATCACCTTGCAACTGAAGACCAATTCTCTGGGCACTATCCACCACCCCCCACCAAATGCCCTTATACCACATCCTCTCACTCCCATCCAGGGCCACTATTGTAAGCAGATCACCAGATGTACTGTGGGGGGAATACTGGGCCTCCCACACCTTTTGCATAAGTGGTACCCACTTCTAGCCCCTTAACTCACTCACCCTCTTCAGCCACCATGCTTACAAACAATGAAGATATTTGAGAAAGTCCACCAAGCCTAGTGCTCCATAAACCCAACCTGATTAACCTGAAACCTGATCTGTAAAACAGCCAACTCAGAATTGGATGTTATCTATCTTTAACCTAACCTAGAATTATATGTCACCTGTCTTTAACCCAACTCAGAATTATATGTCACCCATCTTTAACCTGACCCAGAATTGTATGTCACCCATCTTTAACCTGACCCAGAAAGATACATTACCCATCTTTAACCCAATCTGAAATTAAATATAATCCATCTTTAACCTGACCTGGAAATGTATGTCACCTGACCCATTATTTAACCTTAACCCAAACCTGAACCCAACCCCTGAACCCAACCCTGAACCTGACCCCTGAACTCAACCCTGAACCTGACCCTCTGAACTCTGCCCTGAAAAAATGATTCAGAAAATATTTGGATAATATTCTGAGTAATTGAAAGTGAAAAATATCTGAAGACCACCAAGAATCCAAACACCTGCATGCATGAATTGTATTTACACACAAGCTGTTTCAACATTCAGTCACTAGCTCACTAGCAATAGAAAAAATATGTTTAGATAGAACAGATGTCACTGAAATAGCAAAATAATCACAAGCTATTCATGAAAGATTAGGATATACTGACTATTTCACTGTCACCAATCCAGTATATCTATATGAGGATCAGCTGGATTCTCTGATAAATTACTGAAACAGAGAAATATGAGTGAAAATTAACCAAGCCAACCAAAAAACATAAAAACAACACCCATCATTCGAGCTCATCATCCACATTGACACACTGTTTCTTCTTATATATTAAGTTGATAAAATCATTGGCATCACAAGATATTGAGGATATAATGACAGCATTAACAGGCTTATACTCCTTTTCCCAGATACATTCCATCTAATTCTTCCATTCATCAATTAAGGATTTTTTCCATTGCTCACAATGGAAATAACACATGTTGATAGTGGATCTAAGGCCGAAGCTATACAGTATAATGGTGTTGTCTTGCAGTAATAATTTAGACATTTCATATGTGCATTCTCAGCAGCAGTAAGCATTATCTATAAAAAATAAATATATAATATATTACTTCCCAATTACTTACTAAATTAGTTCCTAAATTCACAAAAACAATTACTTTCAAAATCATATATATATCTGATTAAAATGTTCACCAGTTTGATATGTATCAAAGACATCTTTGAGGTGATCACATAGCCAATTATATAGTGAGATAACAGCCATTATTGTAGGATACTTTGAAGCTGACATCACAGTTGTCACTTTGGTAAAAGGCTTGAGAAATCAGCAAATCAATTCAAATTGTTGCCATGCATCTTCAGATATATTGCTCATTTACTTATCTATAGCACACAATATATCCAAGCCCTATTTGGATGTAATATCAATTTATTTAGTACCAAAATGCTTCTGAATCATATTTCAAAATCTATACAAATAGATTCAAAATCTTACCTTATGAATCTCCAGAGCATGCACTAACATTTCATGTATACAACTCCATCTCATTGTAATATCTAAGAGAGGCTTCAAAATGGGAATTCTGGAGAATTCACAGACCTTCACCCATTGCACTTATCATTGCACTGAATTTTTGATCTTCTCTATCAACTTCTGTAGCTTTCCAATGGACTCACTAAGAGAACCAAGAGTATTACAAATGACAAGATTCAATATATGCCCAAAACAGCATATAGTACACCATACTTATACTCAACTTTTTCTATCTCCTTTTTATTATATTTAATAAAAAAATAAAAAAAATCATAAATTGATAAAACATCCTATAAAGTTTAGTCAAATAGAGAGCTTTTTTTATTTGTACATATAATATTTTAATATAAATAGTTTTTTTATTATTTTATAATAAATATTGAGACCAGTCACAATTTTGGCCTTAAATTAAAGCCAAATCACAAATCACTTGTCACAATTTCAAAGCTATAGAGTATTAAAATAAGGCCAAAATTATAACTAATGTCAGTAGATTACTTATAACTATAATATTTTTTAAAAAAAACTCTGTTTAAGTAAAGTAGACAATATTTACTATTTATATTTCTAATAATATATTTTTTTTAATGTAATCAATGTAAAGAAGAAGAGATTTAAAAAATATAAAAATCTGTATTAAATAAGTAAAAAAACCCATTGTTATTAAAATATTATATACAAAAATAAAAAAAAGCTCTCTATTTAATTAAACTTAATAGGATTTTCTATCAATTTATGATTTTTATTTTTATTTTATTAAATAAATTAAAAAGAAGATACAAAAAGAAGTGACAAAAAATTAGGCATAAGTTAATGTGCAACTATTAATTTGTGACTTATTAAATTATTTTCCTTCAAGCAGGAACAATTTCAGTAATCGATTTAAGGCTACTTGAAAGGAAATTTGGCAAAGGAGAACTCAATTTAAGGCCACTATTTGGAGATTATGTGCCCAAACAGTATTTGGCCTTAAATCAATTACCAACCTTTATCAAATTCCCCTTCAAGCCAGCCTGTTTCACAATTTTGGCCTAAAATTGATAGAGAATAGTGAAGGGGAACTTGGCAAGAATAGTGAAAGGAAACTCTGCAAGATCAGTGAAGCTGCACCATTTAGACACACCATTTAGGGATTGTGCGCCCAAATGGTGTTTGGCCTTAAGGATACAGGGGAAGTTTCACCAAAAAAAAATTTCATGTTCTGATAAATTCTCCCGAAATTACTTCTTATACTGATAAATAGTCTTTATTATATAGAAAAAATTCCCTAAAAATTATAATCATATTTACTAACAAGCAAGTTAATTATGTTAGCAACAAAACTGAAGTAGCGAAGCAGACCAAACCAAAGCAGCGAAGCAGACTGAAGTCCCCTCTGCCAAATTCCCCTCTACCGAAGTCCTCTCTGCTGAAGTCCCCTCCCCTCTGCTGAAGTCCCTACCGAAGTCCCCTCTGTCAAAGTCCCCTCTGCCAAAGTCCCCTCTGCCGAAGTCCCCTCTGCTGAAGTCTCCTCTGCTGAAGTCCTCTCTGCCGAATTCTCCTTTGCTGAATTCTCCTCTGCTGAAGTCCACTTCACTGAATTCTCCTCTGCCGAAGTCCCCTCTGCTGAAGTCCCCACTGCCGAAGTCCCCTCTGCCGAAGTCCCCTCTGCCGAATTCTCCTTTGCTGAATTCTCCTCTGCTGAAGTCCACTTTGCCGAATTCTCCTCTGCCGAAGTCTCCTCCACTAAAGTCCCCACTGCTGAAGTCCCCTCTGCCAAAGTCCCCTCTGCCGAATTCTCATTTGCTGAATTCTCCTCTACTGAAGTCCACTTCACTGAATTCTCCTATGCCGAAGTCCCCACCGCCGAAGTCCCCTCTGCTGAAATCCCCTCTGCCGAATTCTCCTTTGCTGAATTCTCCTCTGCTGAAGTCCACTTCGCTGAATTCTCCTCTGCCGAAGTCCCCTCCACCGAAGTCCCCACTGCTGAAGTCCCATCTGCCGAAGTCCCCTCTGCCGAATTCTCCTTTGCTGAATTCTCCTCTATTGAAGTCCACTTCGCCGAATTCTCCTCTGCCGAAGTGCCCTCCACTGAAGTCCCCACTGCCAAAGTCCCCTCTGCCAAAGTCCCCTCTGCCGAATTCTCCTTTGCTGAATTCTCCTCTGCTGAAGTCCACTTCGCCGAATTCTCCTCTGCCGAAGTCCCCTCTACTGAAGTCCCCACCACTGAAGTCCCCTCTGCCGAAGTCCCCTCTGCCAAATTCTCCTTTGCTGAATTCTCCTCTGCCGAAGTCCACTTTGCCGAATTCTCCTCTACTGAAGTCCCCTCCACCGAATTCTCCTTTGCTGAATTCTCCTCTGCCAAAGTCCACTTCACCAAATTCTCCTCTGCCGAAGTCCCCTCTGCCGAAGTCCCCACCACCGAAGTCCCCTCTGCCGAAGTCCCCTCTGCTGAAGTCCCCTCCCTCTGCCGAAGTCCCCTCCGCCAAAGTCCCCACTGCCGAAGTCCCCTCTGCCGAAGTCCCCTTTGCCAAAGTCCCCTCCCTCTGCCGAAGAACCGCACAAGAGAGAAATGGGGCTGCCATGTAAGAGAGGTGAGGCTGCCGCATAAGAGAGGCTGCCGCATAAGAGAGATGAGGCTGCTCCATAAGAGAAATGAGGCCGCCGCATAAGAGAAATGAGGCCGCTGCATAAGAGAAATGAGGCCGCCACATGAGAGAGATGGGGCCGCCACGTAAGAGAGAATGGGGCCGCTGCGTAAGAGAGAATGGGGCCACTATGTAAGAGAGAATGGGGCCGCTGCGTAAGAGAGAATGGGGTCACTACGTAAGAGAGAATGAGAGGCTGCCATGTAAGAGAGATGAGGCCGCCATATAAGAGAACTGAGGCCGCCATATAAGAGAAATGAGGCCGCCGCATAAGAGAAATGAGGCTGCTACATAAGTGAGATGGAAGAGAGATAGGCCATCATGTAAGAGAGAACTGCCACGTAAGAGAGAATGGGGCCAACATATAAGAGAGAATTGGAGGCTGCTGCGTAAATGAGTATTCACTAATTGGCCAAGAGAAATTGTGGCTTATATGTCCTGCACCATTTGGGTACACCATTTGGATCGTGCACCCAAATGGTGTTTGGCCTTAAATCGATTAACAAAATTGTTCCCCTTTGCCGCATTCCCACTTCAAGCCTGCCAGTTTCAACGAGGGGAACTTGAAAGGGAGACGTGTTTTGATATTTGTGTCATGTCAATATAAAAAGAAATTTTAATAATCCCTAGTTTGGTAATCACTTATAGTTTTTGGAAATTACAAGCTGACGGTGCAGGAAGCTTAAATGCTATGAACATCGCCAAAATATATGTGGAAGATGCCAGCTTATATACACCAAAAACACATGACTTCCAGAGTTTATGGGATGTCAAATTTTTAATGGCACACTATTTGGAGATTGGCACTCAAGCTGGCTTGAAGGGGAATGTGGCAAAGGGAACAATTTCATTAATCAATTTAAGACCAAACACTATTTGGGCTCACGATCTCCAAATGGTGCACCCAAATAGTGCGCCCAAATGGTGCAGGTTCACTGGTCTTGCCGAGTTCCCCTTCGCCAAGTTCTTTATTGATTTAAGGCCAAAATTATGAAACTGGCTGGCTTGAAGGGGAATTTGGCAAAGGAGAATAATTTTGGTAATTGATTTAAGACCAAACACTGTTTGGGCGCATAATCCCCAAATGGTGCACCCAAATAGTGAAGCTTCATGAAGGTTCACTGATCTTATAGAGTTCCCTTTCACTGATCTTGCCAAGTTCCCCTTCACCAAGTTCTCTATCGATTTAAGGCCTAAATTGTGAAACTGACTGGCTTGAAGGGGAATTTGGCAAAGGGGAACAATTTTGGTAATGGATTTAAGGCCAAACACCATTTGGGATCTTGTAGGCTAAAATTGTGAAACTGGCTGGCTTGAAGGGGAATTTGGCAAAGGGGAATAATTTTGGTAATCGATTTAAGGCCAAACACCATTTGGAATCTTGCAGGCTAAAATTGTGAAACTGGCTGGCTTGAAGGGGAATTCGGCAAAGGGGAACAATTTTGATAATCGATTTAAGGCCAAACACCATTTGGGCTCACGATCCCCAAATGGTGCACCCAAATGGTGCAGATTCGTGATGTCTACATTTTATTTCTAACTCAGCTATAAGATCATTCTTCATCTGTCAAAATTGTCAACAATCTTCTTGATATCTTACAAAATCAAGGTATGTAATATGTATTTTTTTTCTATTAAATAAATATAGAAACATTTATATATTCTATCTCATCTACCTGTCCTATTTCATCTATCTTATTCTGTCTATTCTGTCTGCCACTACTTCAAAACCACCCAACACCACCTCATGCACACTGACCTCATGCACATCGACCTCATATACACCAATCTCAATTGCTTCTTACTTGTCTCCTCTCCTCTTCTGCTCCTCTGAGACAACCAGGTATGCCAAGCTGTATCTTATCTATTGTCTTGTCTATCTTATCTTATCTTGTCTATTCTCTATTTTATTCTGTCTTGTCTATTTTATCCTATCTTTTTGTTCTATCTCATCTATTCTATCCTGTGTTATCTATTCTAACTTTCTCTTATATCTATCTAAATTATTAAATTTATATATTAGTTACATCAAAATGCCAAAACTACCTAAACAAAATCAGCACTTACAAGTTCCAAGACATCAAAAAAATATACTTGAGGAAGATATTATAGGTAAATATTATTATATAAATATTAATAATATTAATAATATATATTAATTATAATTATAATTATAATATATATAGATAATAGAGAAGATAAATATGAAGATGAAGAAGATTATGAGGAAGAAGATAATGAGAGAGAAGATGATGAAGAAGATGAAGATGAATATGTAAATGAAGATAAAGAAGCTGATAGTAGTTGGAAATCTCACATTACTGCACTTAAAGCTTACATAAAAGGTTTAGAGACTCTATCTCTAAATTATATTCTAAAATATCATCATATATATCAATATATGGTATTTAGAAATAATAATAGAGGTGCTTCTCAAGCTAGT
This sequence comes from Jimgerdemannia flammicorona, assembly GCA_003990745.1. Lineage (NCBI taxonomy): Eukaryota > Fungi > Mucoromycota > Endogonomycetes > Endogonales > Endogonaceae > Jimgerdemannia > Jimgerdemannia flammicorona. The sequence continues at coordinate 443 of RBNI01004934.1, read as the reverse complement.
CAACTAATTGCAGAGAGTATCAACAAAGGCCCATACTATGCAAAACTTTTAAGAAGTTGGACACAGGATTGGATTGATAATAGAACTCTTCCTATTTCTCAGCAAGGAAGACATACTAAGAAGAAAAGTCTTCTTGAAGATAAAAATATCAAACTTGCAGTTAAAACTTATTTAGAAAATAATAAGTTTACTGCTACTCCAAGGTCTCTTAAAGAACATTTAAAAGAGATTTCTTCAACATCAGCAGAATCTATAAAAATTCATGAAGATACAGCAAGAAGATGGATGCTGAAGATGGGTTATACTTACAGTAGGCGCAGAAAAGGACTTTATGTTGATGGTCATGAAAGAAATGATGTTAAAGTATCTCGTGAACAATTTTTGAAGCAGATGGCTGACTGGAAACCATTTATGGTTCAATATGATGAAGATTTTCAACCATT
>RBNI01004933.1:0-13245 GCA_003990745.1 Jimgerdemannia flammicorona | reverse complement strand
CCCCATCAGTTCTGTCCAGTCTACTCTCCCGTACCATATTAAAATCACCTCCCAGACAATCCACCCCAGCCTCCACCAAGAGCCCAGAATCCCGCAGATCTCCAATCCATGCCACTCGGGTCCCCCTCTCAGCCGGGCAGTAACAAGATCCCACCACAATTGAGTTCTATCCAGGCCTCCACCATGTCCCCCACACTAATCTACTACCCCAATGTCCAGTGTCTGCAATGTCCCCTTTCCCCTTCCTAACCAGAATTCCAACTTTACCCTGCCAAACTGCCTCCCCACCCCACTCTCTTGTCCATTCCAGTACATCTTCCTCCCTCTCACACCGTACATCTTGAAGTAAGAAGAGATCCGCCTCCAGTTTCTTCAGCCATCCAAAAATCATATGTCGCCTCCCAGTTCCTCTAAGTCTATTGACATTCATAGAAAAAATGTTGGTTGTACTATTCATAGCAAAATATTTGATATTGTTGATTTCCCACATCTACAGTTCCATGCTCACTTCCTCTCCAGCCAGATCCAGGTTCTGTTCTGCTACAATCTCATCCTCTACATTTTGCTGTTCATCCAGAGCTGCTAACAATTCTGCACAGTCCTCACCATCCACCATCTCTATTGATGTCTGGTGCTCCTCGCACACTATCTGCCACTTTTCCAGTCCATTCCGCAGCCCCCACAGATAAGCTGCCCTCTCGTTAGCAATACCCAAGAGCATTGCCTCCCTTGCCTCAGTGACCTCATACTCCTCTGTCTCCAAAAGAGCTGCCATCATCTCATCTCTCAACTTCCTCACGACCTCCTCTCCTCTCAACACTCACCCCCAGAATTCCTCACTGATCACCCGGAAGTCAATCTCTCCCAGTTCCTCAGCCACCACATTCTGCAGCACTCTCAACAGCCACTTCTCCCCCCCAACTACCTCAGCTGCCTGCGCCAACTCTGCCTCTCCTTCCTTCCTTTCCTCAGTTCGCACAGACTCATCCCAACCATCCTCTGACACATCCTCCAACTCTCCTTCTCCCACCTCGGGAACACCATACTGGATCAGATTATCATCCACCATCACCATATCCACTACTGCCTCCTCCAGCCCCTGACCCCCACTCTCCTTCGTCTTTCCCCCTTGCTGCCCAGCCTCCACCCAGATACTAGTACTCGCTCCGGTACCCTCCTCCATAGCCCTTGCCCTTGGTCCCCCATCCAAACTGGCCAGTAAATCCTTCTACAGCTGTCTCTCCTTTGCCTTCTCCCAGAGTACCTTGTCCATTCGCACCTTCTTGCCCTCGATCACCTCCACCACCATCCTAGCCTCGTAAGCCCTCCAAGCTCTTTGTCTCCTCTCTACAGCCCCCACTAAGTCCTCAAGCACCTCCAGCAGGTCCTCCTCCTCTTCCTCTGACCCCTTCACCCTCGAAACCTTGCACTCCACCAGGCCCCACTTCAACGCCACTGGCCAGTCCCTAGCCTTCCCAGTATTCTCTATCCCAAACAGCCACAGCCTTACATCTACATCCCCTGTCCTGAGCTCAGTCCCCTCCCATACCCTGAACCCAATGTTGACCACCTTGCCATACTCCTTCACCACATCTGTGACCAGCCTCCTCGCCTCCTCTTTCTTCACCATCAGCAAGTCCACAATCACCAGATGAACCATGCGGAGATCCCAATGCATACACCTTGCCATTGGCACCAAGGTCCCCCCAATCACCACACCCTTCTCCACTGCCTCCAGTAGCAAACCTTCCTCTTCAAACCCCACCTCGACTGCCTCCAGCTTCTTCAAAAACTTAATGGAGGCCGCACCCTTCACCTCACTAGCCAGCAGCCCCAGCACCATCTTTGCCATCACCGCCAAGCCATGGAAGCACAGCATGATGGTGAATTCTGATCTAGATTTCTTGAGTAACGGGGCTGCCACAAGGCCTGTCACACCATCAGCCAGGTCCCCAGGTCTCACGCTGCTACTCTGTCCAGGTCCCCTATCAGCCATCACATCTGGATTTTTTTCCAGATTGCCCGTCACACCACCATCAGTAGTCCCCTCCTCAGCCACTACACCTCCAGCCCCACTATGCTGACTCCCCAGTGGAGAGGCCTCCTTGCCACTTGAGGTAGGAGCCACCTTCCCCAGCTCCAGCCAGCCATCTAGCCCCGTCGCCTGCTTTCCCATCCTGACTTTATCTGCGAAAGTCATCCTCCCTCCCCCATGCGGCCTTGCACCTCCTCTGCCACCACCCCTGGCCCTACAGCCCCTCATCGAAGCACTCGGCATGCCAATACCAGCACCTTGACCCCCCCCACATGCTGCCAGTCAAAGGCACTGGAGCCCCCCTGCCCAGTACACTTACCAGAACGTGTGTTGCTCACCATCTTGATAGCACCAATACTTGAAGATATTGTCGAAAGTGTTATCAGAGTCTTGTGTCACCCGAATGGTACTGGTGAAAGATGAGGTTTATTCACTCTTGTCTCTGGGGTAATTTATACATTGTGGTTGCTATCTGGTTACTATGTGGCTAACTGTAGATTTGCTATCTATGGCAAGTTATGCAGGTCCAGCACAAGTGTGCAGGTCCAGTATAGGTGTGCAGGTCCTACACAGATATACCTTATCTGGTAGTCTGGCTATTTATATAGTTTCCACAGCAATGGTTACTGGTTACTATGTTATATGTCCACATTATCTGGCTAATTGTTTGTGTCATCTGGCTAAGGTATAATTCAGGTGGTACATTCTGGTTTGTCACATCAGCCCCCACTAAAGAATGGTCTGTCCTCAGACTATCCTTTAGTCATCATTCCAGTGTGGGTAAGCATCTTCTGCATCAATATCTGTTCTATAATCTTCATCATCTGTACCATGGTAACTTCATTCCAAGAGTTCTTCTTCTTTTTCTAGGAATAAGATTTCAACAGCATTGATAATGCTCAGGTAGGTGGCTAGGTTCATTACTTATGTATCATACCAGGAGAATTGTGCTTGCATCAGAGCTGCAGGGTTTCACTTGTAAAGAGTGTAGAGCCTATCAGCAGCAGTAACATCTCTCCTTGATAGTCCTGTGGTATTTCTGATATATGTTTGTTCTGGGACTGGGAGGTTCTGCAATTGTTCCCCAATTGCATAGTGGGCCTGAAGTTGATGGACCTGTGGCAGTCGTCTGGTCAGGACAAGATTCTCTTGATGAATCTGGATCTTCTGGAGAGTATTCCCATTGACTTCTCAGAATTGGAGTAGGGGAACTGGCAGTGATTGCAATGAGCTGAGGATAAGGGTCTGAAGGTGGTTGTCAACTCTCTGATTCATGATGTGGGAAAAGGTATATCTTGAGGCAATTGATGTGTACTAGTGTTCTGAGGGTTTGTCCATCCATGCTTCTTAAATAGGTGCTGGTCCCTCTGATGTTATGGACAAGATAAGGTTCTTCCCATTTTGGTTCCAGTTTGGTGGCAAAGTTTGTCTCAATCATGCTTCTCCAAACTAGGACTTGATCTCCAATCTTAATCTCCTGATCCTTCTGTTTTTGGTTATAGTACTTCTTTTGTCTTTCTTGGGCTTTGATAATCTGTCCTCAGGCTTAATTATGTATCTGTTCTTCCTTCTTGAGGAGGTCTCCAAGATTCTCATGGTCAGCAGTTCTGGCTTTCTTGGCAAACATCATTTCGAATGGCTTTTGTTTGGTAGAGGTGGCAGGGGTGTTCCGAATTTCCCATAGGATTTCAGGTAAGCAGAGGTCCCAATTAGTAGGATTGACTTGGGCAAGTCCTTTCTTGATGGTTTGGTTCATTCTCTCCATCATGCCATTGGTCTGGGGGTGGTATGATGTGGTCCTTTTGAGGTGGATCTTGTGAATTCAGGCATAACTCGTGATTATGTTATTGATAAATTCTGTGCCTCAGTCAGAGATAAGTTCTTCTAGGGGTCTATATCTGAGTGTGAGTCCATAGAGAAGGCCTACAATAGTTAAGGCATCTGTGATTTCCATTGGGAAAGTCTTGGGCCACTTGGTCAGATGTTCCACAAATATAGGAATGTATTTGTTTCTTCTTGATATAACTGGTAGAGGTCCAATTACATCTACTCCCCATCTCTGAAAGATATGAGTGGGTGGGGGAATCAGTTGCAAAGGGGCTTGATAGTTCTTCTTTTCTTGGTACTTCTGACAAATGTCACATTTCTGGATAATGTCTCAGACTTGAGTTCTGAGGTGAGGCCAGTATTGATACAGTTTTCAAATCTTGTCTTCTGTACTTATCTGTCCTTGATGGGCTTTCTGATGTTCTTTATGGATGAGATCTTCTTGTGCCTCAATGGTCTGAGGGGCTTCCTTTAGGGTATAGTTCCACAAGACACCCTTCTTCTGGTTCATTGGGACTGGTGGGAAAGTACATCAACATTGTTGTGTACTTTCCCTACTTTGTGGATGATGGTGATTTTGTAATCCTGAAGAATAAGGATCCAGCAGACTAGGATTCCAGTGGGTTCCTTGTGGTTGAATAACTATTTAAGGGCTGCATGGTCTGTGATCAGGGTGAACCTTTTTCTGATAAGGTAATGCTTAAACAGGGTGACCGCCCCTATGACTGCAAGGCATTCCAGTTTGGTGCTACCATAGTTCATCTGCTGCTGATTGGTAGCTCTGCTTGCATAAGCTATCATATGGTGCTGTTGATCGGGTCCTTCTTGGGCTAGAACTGCTCCAAGGCCATCTTTAGAGGTATCTATATACAAGATGAATGGCTTCTGTAGATTGGGGTGCACAAGGATTAGTGCTATAGTCATGTGGTCTTTGAGTTCTTTGAAGGCTTTTCCTTGTGATTCTGTCCATTCGAATGGCACTCCTTTCTTAAGAAGGATCCGGATTGGGGCAGCAATTTGAGCAAAGTTCTTGATAAACCTTCTGTAGTAGGATACTAGCATCAGAAATGATAGTGTCTCCTTCGGGGTCTTGGGTACTGGCCAATTGTTGATCTTCTTGGTTTTCTTTGGGTCTGCATGAGTTCCTTCTTTTGAAACTATGAATCCAAGTAATTCAAGTTTCTGTTTTCCAAAGTAGAATTTCTTTGCATTCAGTCTCAAGTGGTTCTTGTGGGTGAGTTTGAAGAATTCCTCTAGGTGATATAGGTATTCTTCGAAATTTGCTGAGTAGATGTTGGAATCATCCATATATACAATCAGGCAATAGTGGATCAAGGAGGCATAGACAGAATTCATCATCCTCTGGAAGGTTGGGGGTGCATTGCAAAGTCCAAAGAGTATTCGGAGGTACTCAAATAGATTTCCTAAAGCAAGGAAGGCTGTCTTTAGGATATCTTTGGAGTCCATGGAGATCTCATGGAATCCTGTGAAGAGGTCCATACTGCTGAAGTATCTGGCATCTTGTAACTGATCCAAGAGGTCATCAATTCTGGGCAAAGGATAGGCATCCTTTTTGGTGACTGAATTGAGTTTCCTATAATCCATGCAGAGTCTCCATCCTCCTTTCTTTGGTACAATAAGTATAGGGCTGGCCCAGGGGCTAGTAGAGGGTCGGATGACTCCATTGTCTAAGAGTTCTTGTATGTGCTCCTTTTCAAATATTTTCAAGTGATGGGGTATTCTATAGGGTTTCTGCCTGATGGGTGTTGTATTTCCTGTATTTATGCTGTAGTAGTATGATGGATTGTATGGCAGGTTGCCATAATCAGTGGTGAAGATATCTTGATATTTGTTGAGAAGTTCTACTAGTTGTTTGTTGTTGGGGTGTCAATTCTTCTCCAATATTGGTGGAAGGCTTCACTGTCTCCTGGGTCGCAGAGGGGCCTTTTCTTTCTTCTGAGACCTTTTGCCATTTCCCAATAGGTTTGGTTCATAAACTTCCCTATGAGTTCGGTTGAGAAAAGGCACCAGATGTCTTATAATGGTTCCTTTTGGCAAGATGATGGTCTCCCAACTTTGGTTGGTTGCTCGGGAGTATACTGGGTTCATCTTGTCAGGGAATGTGTGTCCCTCTATGTCCAGGTGTAGGATATCTTCCTTGGGTTCAAAGAAAAGGTTTCTGGAGTTGGGTGGTGCAAAGATTTCGAAGGTAGTTTGTTCTCTGGGCTCCAGGATGAGATTCTTGTGCAGTCTGACTGGTTGCCGGTACACTTGCTGGGGAACATTCCCCTTGAGGTGGTTGACCTGAAAGAGATGTACCTCCTTCCTGTCTGAACTTCCAAATCCCTTCGCTTGTCTTGTTCTTTCAGTTAGTTCAGAGACTTCCTGTAACTGTGGGGTCTTGAGCTTCATGAAGACTGCTTGGGCAATCTTCTGTCCTCTAATAATTTGGTGCCATTCTGCACTGCTGTTGTGTAAGATAACCTTGATTTCGCTTGTATATTCTGGGTCAATGGTTCCTTCTTCCACAGTTATTCCTTACCTGGCAAGTCCAGACCTTGAGGTCAGTTGAATATAAGCTCCTTGGGGTGGCTGCATGGCTAATCTGGTTCTGACCATGAGGGTTTTTCCAGGCTTGATAGATTCATCCTCTAGGCTGTGAAGATCATATCCTACATCCTCTGGGTGGGCTTTGGTCAGGGGTTTGGCCTTGGGGTGCAGCAGGGTGTACTGGGCAATATCCTTGCTGAGTTCAGGCTTTCCTAAGGCTGAAGCTCCACTAGCGGAAAGCCTCCAAGCTCTAAGGTTGAGGTGTGGCCATCTGGCTCCAATAGAGGGGTCTTGGAGGTAGTTGATTCCCCTCCTTCCTGTAGGGTCAAGGGCTTCCATGAAGTTGGTGGCATCTTCTGCCCATTCTTGGTAGATTGCATGTCTGATGAGAGCTAGGATGTCTTCTCCCAAATCATAGATCTTGAGGATTCATTTTCTGGGCTTCTTGGTCTGGCTTTTTCGAATCTGGCTTTTTTGGATCTGGCTTCAGTTATCTCCTTTCTTCAAAGTGTATACTGCAACATTATGACTGAGGTGAATCTTCTGATGTCTGCAGTCTCAGCAGTTGGGGTGTCTCCCATGGTTGCAATATCCCATTGCCTGAAAATGATGTTCCCAGCTATTTATCTCTGGTTGTCTTGGGAATCGGTACCCATCTTGATCATAGATTCAGGGAAGAGTAGACAAGGGGTATATTTCTGTTTGGGTGAAGAAGCCTTGTTCCCTATATCGACTTTGTAACCTTGTGGTGACTTCTTGAAAGGTGGTGGACTGTGCATGAATATTTGGGGGTTCTGGTCTCTGGGGTCTCTGCCTTTTTTGTTGGTCCAATAGATGACACTGATAGCAGTAGTCTCAGAGAGAGTGGAAAACCATTTGGTGTGGACATCTTTCTAGCTGAAAAGCTTTCTCTTGGTGGGTTTCTTTCTTGGGAATAATGGTGATTGTACTGGGTCCTTCTTCTATATTCCAGGGGTCATTGTCTTCAGGTGGTGTCCAGTGAGGGTCATCCCAGGGAATGAGTTCAGGGACCTCTTCTTCATTGGGTGCTTCTTGTTCAGGAACTTCTTGGTCAGAAGTTTCTTCTTCCTCAGATGATTCTTGACCCCAAATTGCTTGTACTTCTGCAGCTTTGGTTGCAGGTGTTTCTGGAACATGTCTGCATTTCTTCTTCTTTCTTCTACACTCTGGGCAGGCTGTGCCAGGCGATTTCCTTGTTCCCATAATTTTGGAGGAGTGCTCAGGGCACCTGTGCATATAGGGCATCCTTTGATTTCTCCTGCAATGGCTCCAATGGTGATAGAGATGGTATTCTTGGCCCACACATTGTCTTCTGGTCTGTCATCTACCAGGTTGATTCAAGGATTGAGTCTGGGATCATTTCCATCTTCGGATTCTTCCTCTTCTTCTATAGTAGATTCTTCACTGCTGGCATACTCTTCCTGGATAGTGACCTTCTTTTTCTTCTTTGATTGTTCATAGCTGGTCACCTTTACTCTGTACTTCTTGCCTTGGTAGTTAAACTTGAGTACTTGTTGGCCAATATCAACAACTGCATTCATTTCCTTCATCCAGTTGGTGCCAAGAATCATGTCATAGGTGACAGCTTCGGTGACAACAGCTTTGGGGATGGAGAACTGAATGTGTCCAAGGGAGATAGTGATATTTCGTACTTCTCCAAGAGGTTGAGTTCGGGCTCCATCTGCTACTATGATGCTGAGGTTGGATGGTCCATCAATGGGCCATTGGAGGGTGTCCAGGAATCATTTGGCAATGACACAGACAGCTGCTCCTGTATCTATGAGGATTTTCACTTTTTGTCCTCCAATAACTCCATATAAGTAGGTGCTGACATGTCTTTCAGCTGCTTGGACAGGGATGGAAGCTGGTTCTTGCTGTGGAATTGGAACTCGGCCAGTGCTAGACCTGGTGATTCTCAGCAACTTGTTTTGGACTCTGGCTGGTATCAGTTGCAAGAACTGCAGAAGAGGGACTTCCATCTTGGCTTTTTGAATCTTCTGCCAGGCTTCATTGTAAATGTCTCTAGGCATGGTCTTCAGAGTGTACTTCTTCTTAGGCTTTGGAGCAGCAGGTTCCTGTTCTTCTTGTTCCATTTCTTCATCTTCTGGTAGCAACTCATTTGTCTTGGAGACAAAAGGTGAGGGGGTTCAGGGAGGTGTTTCTACTTGTTCCTCCTCATGTTCTTCATCCTCTTCTTGGATAATTATTCTGCTGATGTTTCTGGATGGTCTTCCTACATGTCTCTTTCTTTTCTCTGCTGGATAGACTGTTTTCCAGATTGTAACCTTAGTGGGGTATAAATCTAAGTCACTGTAGTCTTCACTATTGCTTACTTCTTCGAAATCTTCAACAGGATGGGCTTCAGTCTTCTTGTACTGAGTGGCATTCCTTTGGTTTGGTGGTTCTGAGTCCCTTTGGCCACTTCTTTTATTCTCACATTCAGTGGCATAGTGTCCAAATTATCCACAGTGGAAGCATTGGACTTGGGCTCTGTCTCAGATAGAGTACCTTCTTTCTTCTTACTGGTAATTCCTATTATCTCTTGGTGGATAACCTTGGCTCCTCTGTGGTGGGTATCCTCTATTGTCTTGATAGCTCCAATTTTCTCATGTAGTGAGTTTTTCAATCTGTCCAACCAATTGGTCCAACTTGGAGCTAAGGTCTTGGATTTCACATCTATCTTTCTTTCCTTCCTTGGCTGGTCTTCTTTCTTCAGATCTTTCTTGTCCTTGAAGGAGTCCTTGTAGGGCTTTGACCAGAATGTCTTCTTTATCTTCTTTCCTATCATGATCACTCCAAGTAGTTCCTTGTCTGACGTCAAAGAATTCTTGGGCTACATCTACTTACTCTTCAGACCTTCTGATATCTAGAGTGCAGACTTGCTGGGCAATATTTGGGGGAATTCCATTCATGAAGATCATTGGACTGATGATGTTCTAATTGGTGGCATTTAACCCAGCAGCATGCATTCTCTTCTGGATTCTTGTGAAGAAGGCTCTGGGTGACTCTCTAAGATTCATCTTCATCCCTATGATGGATTCTTGAGCCTTGTGGTGGGTTTCATTTCCCACATACTTTTCGATGAGCCAGTGAACCATGGCCTCATATTCTAGCTCATCAGACATTGCTGCTTGTATCTGTCTTGCTAGTTCTGAATCTTGGTTGTTTGCTGTTCAATGGAAAATTCCTCTGGCTGGTTCTCTGAGCTGAGCTTTGTAGATGGCGATTTTCCTTTCATCTGAGAGATTTCTCAAGGCTGCAATTCCTTCTATTCCATCAAGGAATTCTCTGGAGTCTTCCTCCAGGTATCCTGCAAAGGTTGGTAATGAGATGGCTATTTCATCATCACTTTTTTCTGATTCTGGTTCAAGCTCAGATTCTGATTCACTTTCTGAACTATCACTAGAGATGGGGGTGCTTGGGTATCTTGAAGGTGGTGTTCTGGTCCTTAGATAGAGTAGAATAGGCCTAGGTATTCTAGTAGGAGCTACTTCTAGTTCTGCAAGGGGTTGTGATAGGGGTTCTATTGGTGAGATTGGTGGGACTGGTGTGAGGTGTCTGGCTGTAAGATATTGGGTCCATGTAATAAGATCTTCTAGTTCTTGTACAAGTTCTCCAAAATCCCTAGCAGGGCTGCCTGTATTGTCTGGTTGATCTGGTTGGGGATTTTGAGCTGTACTGCCTTCTGGTTCTGGTTGAGATCCTTCTGGTGCTGGGTAATTGGCAAGTCTTGAAGTGATTACTTCTCTTCCTGTCCAGATGCTGGTGATAACTGGTTCTCCTGTAGTAGCAGAGGTTGGTGTTGTATCAAATGTATCCAGTTTGACTGTGGGTTCTTGTGAGCTGAAAAGTCACGTCGATTTGAAATCTTCCCAGTTGAGCCCCCAAATGTAACATGCCTGGCTCAATGGAGGCAAATTACAAGGTTGGGGGGTTAATGTAGTTTGGCTTGAGCCCCCAGTTACTTTGTCAAAAAGCAACAAAATGTTCTAAGATTCCTGAGGTCCTTGGTGTTTAGTGGTATAATAGTCAAAGCTGGATATCTGCGAGCAATTTATATGTCGATTTCCTAATTGGGACGGTTCTCTGGGTGTAGCGGCGATTTGTGTGTGTGAATGGGTTTCCTTCTTGGGTCAACTGGGAATGGTAGAATTCGTGTATAGCATGACAATCTTGTGCATGACGGTCTGGCAATTTAGTGGTTCTCCTTCTTGGGTGGCAGGCAATTTTTGTGTAGCATGACAATCTCCAAAAGTATGCGATTTCTGGGTGACGATCTTGTGTAGCGCGACAGTTTTTTTATGCGGGATGTTCTGATAATTCGGCGGATAACTCGATTTGGCTCACTGGGAATTATACTGGCGTGGTTTCTTCTGTACCGGGCTCACTAGGAACAAATAACTCAGATGTCGCGGATTCTTCCTGAATCGGCGGCTTCAACTGGGAATATGGCAGATAACTTGGAAATCCAAAGACTGGCTTCATTTGCATGGGATTATGTCGTAGACTGGCTCCACTGCGAAGTTGCATCAGAATGACTGGCTTGTGGCAAGAAAGGGGGGCTCTTCTGGGGATATGGCGGATAACTGGGAAATGGCAGCGAAGTTCTTCCTTGAACTTGGTGGCAAACTGGGATTCTTCAGGCTTATCTGGCAAGCGAACCAAGGGTTTCTCTTCAAAACGAACTTGTTCTTTGTATCGGAAAGTGGACCGGAGTGGGGAAAAGGGACCAATGCTCAATCTTTAGAGGCTTCTTTGGTTTGCTTCAACTTTTTGGACTGAGATTTATTCACTCTTGTCTCTGGGGTAATTTATACATTATGGTTGCTATCTGGTTGCTATGTGGCTAACTATAGATTTGCTATCTATGGCAAGTTGTGCAGGTCCAGCACAAGTGTGCAGGTCCGGCACAGGTGTGCAGGTCCTGCACAGATATACCTTATCTGGTAGTCTGGCTATTTATACAGTTTCTGCAGCAATGGTTGCTGATTACTATGCTGTATGTTCACATCATCTGGCTAATTGTTTGTGTCATCTGGCTAAGGTATAATTCAGGTGGTACGTTCTGGTTTGTCACAATATTTATAAATATATTTCAATTCATTGTTACACTCTTTTATTGTGCATGATACCATGGCAAACACATCGAAGGAATAGAGTTGCATTATTGCCAAGCCCTATGCGCTTTTATTTATTAAAAGGGGTTAGTCAAATGTTACAGATGTCGCAAAATAGTGAGCCGCTAACATCCAAGCCAAAACTTTAGACATTCTCATCAAGCACAATCCTTACAGATTAGATTTTTGGAAATTATTGAAGAGCCGAAAAGAAGTGGGGTTTTCTTTACATTTAGTTGATATCCAATAATACTAATAAATTGTGGTGCATGTCGGAACAGTAGGCGAGAGGACTGTGTAAATATTGATAGCTGAAGAGCCAAGTGGTTCGGGTGATGCTCGGGGAAATGGAGAGGTGCAATCGACGGGTTTGCGGGCTTTAGAATCTGAGAGTGAAATGCAAGTTGAGTAATGTTCTCTCCATCTCACTGAGTAGGTCCTTTTTTCCCTTCCACCCCCTTTTTTCCCATCAACTTCTCCCTTTTCCTATTTTTTCTTTTCCTTTTAAAATTCTGCACACTCCCAGACCTTCTTTATCCACAAATATCAGCTTGCACTCAAGAACCTTGGTTGTCGATGCCAGCCGGGGGTAGGTGGGTCTCCTGGTTTTGCATTGTACAATATGGTTTGTTATGTCCTCTCAGGTTTGACTAATTTATAAAGATAAAATGCCATGACGTTATTGACGTTATGGAATCGGCAAGGTGGTGGTTAGGAGGGCAATCAAAGTATATTCGCTTCAGCGGTTGCGAGTTAGGCGGTTCTTTTCGAATTTCACTGTCATGTGTCTATTTCCCTTTGGTGTTGACCTTTCACAAAGTGAGCGAAATGTTGCGAATATCATCGCATGATCGTGTCTTTATTTAAAACAAAGTCGGTTATCTCAAGGTCAATCGATGCCAAGCCACAATTGCGTCCACCGCCGTTTTCCCGCCACCTACGGAGATAATGATCAACGGCCTCTGAGGGTGAGGGGTTTATAGAAATAAAGGTAATTCTTAGAGATCGAGTAGATGAATTTCAAAGGGCGCAGGAAAAAAAAAAATCCGCTAACCTCGGGTGACCTCAACAATATGCCGAGTGTTCTATATTTTTTCGTATCGTGGAAGGCAGAAACGGCGATTGATTTTCATTGACAGCTGTATCCATTAAGAAAAATTATTCAACTTGTTCTGTGAGCACAAGGTTTTTTTTTTTTTTTTGGGTTTTTTTTTTTCATTTTATTAGGCTTGTATTTCCGACTGTAAACTTAGTTTGGGGACCGTCTATTTGAAAACGCAACTTTTCTATGATCATACGTATCAACTGCGTGTGTGGCATTTTTTTTTAGCGTAATAAGAGCATATATTCCAAACGATGTTTCAAATCCAGGTAGCTCATCCATGTAGTAAATTGTACGTAACGTATACTCCAAGAAAAAATACATCACGACAAACTGGGTAATATCGCTTCTATGTCGCCGCAAACCATTATTAAATATTTAGGTACCTTCTTTAGCTTCGCACTCATTCTCTCTGAAAATGATCTTTCATCGTCTACCCGAACGACTTCCACCCTTGTGATGACACCCACACGAAACGCGTCCAACTGAACTCGTCCACTCAATAATTTATTACTACAATAAAATAGTAATAAAAGGTAACCAGCTGTATTTTATAGCGCCCGCCGACCCTATCCCACCCCGGCGCTTTTCAC
>RBNI01004932.1:0-13249 GCA_003990745.1 Jimgerdemannia flammicorona | reverse complement strand
AACTGAATTGCTGAAAGAGTAGCAATTGGGGTTCTTGTCTGAGTCTTGTCTGGCTTGATGGTAATGTTGGCTCCATCCTGAATCAAGGTGACTTCATTCTTGGTCCAATCAATCTGAGGGTTGTACCGTGTAAGCCAGGGTTTGCCTAGGATCAGGTCATGATCTCCTAGTGGTGCTACCTCGAAATCTAAATGTTCCCAGTACTTCTGGATCTTGAGGGGAAGTTTAGCAGCAATTGAGTCAATTGGTAAGGTGGTGCTATCTGCGGTGACAACTCCACCATTCTTGCCAGTTGGTTTGGTAAGAATCTTGAGCTTATCGATGAGGTTCTTGTTGATGAAGTTCCCAACAGCTCCACTGTCTATGAGAACATCTAGTTCTTGTCCCTTGACTAGACCTTTGAAGATGAGCATTGAATTGGCTCAGTTCTTGGCTATACTTGCAACTTTGTCTGTACTGCCAAAGCCTTTCTGATCTCACTTGGTTGAGGACAGCTTGGTGACTTCTTTGACAACTGGTAGGGTAGCTCACTCCAGGATGAGCTGTGCGATTCTGTCACCTTCATTGACAGTGTATGGCTGGTTCTTGTGGTTGACTAGCAGGACTTGCATTTTACCTCGGAAGTCAGGGTCAATGACTCCAGCACCAATATCCAATGAGTGCTTGAAGCTGAGGCCAGATCTTGGTGCAATTCTTGCATAATGTTCCTTGGGGATTTCGACTGAAAGGCCAGTTGGGATGAGCCTTCTCTCATGTGCCGGAATGGAGACTTGTTGTACTGCTTGAAGGTCCAAACCAATGGCTCCTTCTGACTGTGCTTGAGGGATCTGGGCCTTGGGGTTGACTCGCATGAAATTGAGTACAACTTCTTGTTCAACTGGTTGACCTTGAGTGTCTTTGGACAGGACCAGAATCCTCTTTGGTTTGGCAGTTTTCTTGGGACATTTGGTTGCAATGTGGCCAGGCTGATGGCAAAAGAAGCAGGCTCCAGCCTTCTTGAGGTGCTCCTTTTCCTCGGGGGTAAGCTTGCCTTTCTTGTTCTTGTCAATGGTGTCTAGGTCCATGGGGGCAGGTCCAACAGTTCTGACTTTGAGTTCCTCCCTTCTATGGTTGTTGTTGTTATTGTTGAAAGGTGGTCTCTTCTGTTCAAAGCGGTGACCATAGGTGATGACATCAAACCTATCAGCAATTTTCATCGCTGTATCTAGGTCCTTGGGTTCTTCTAGTTCAACACGAACTCGGGTTTGACCTTTCAGGCCTCAGATGTACTTGTCGACCTTCTCGTCTTCAGTGACATGTGGTAATTCTAGCAGGATTGACAGGAATTGTGCATTGTATGCTTACACAGACTTGAGTTGTTTGATATTTGCTAGATGGTCTCGAGCGGCCTTAGTACTATTGACTGGTTTGAATTGGCCTTGAATGGCATCAGAGAATTCACCCCAGGTCTTGATTCAGCCAGAGAATCTGGTATTCTAGACATGATTTCACCACCAGATTGCAGCATTCCCTCGGAGGAGTGTGGCGGCAAATTGGACTAGTGTTGCTTCTTCCAAATTGGTCAGCTCTCCATATTGCTCCAATTAGAAAAGCCAGGCGTCGGTAGACAGTCCTCCTCTTTGACCATCAAAGGTGTTGGGCTTCTGAGGCTTGATAGTGACTGCTGTTGGATGTATTGATGTCAGTGGAGATGCAGAGGTATGAGCAGAGGCCTTGCTTTCCTTTCTTTCTATGCGTTCTTGAAGTTGGGCAATCTGAGCTAGTGCATTCTGCAAAAGACTCTCGATGGCCCTGTTTGACTGAGTAGGGTCTTGCTGTTCCTCTTCTTCTTGCTGATTGTATGAGGCATTGCCTGGACCATAGGTACTATATGAAGGGTTCCACCCGTTGTCCTCCATAGTGTTGTGACTGATATCTTGAGAGGTATCTTGATAAGGCTAGGTGTAACTTCACCGCTGCTACCAAGTGTAACGGTTCTAGTTTCTAAATGAGGAAGCGACTAGTTCTGGTAATCCTAGGTAGCTCGAAGAGATACTAAGGACTTAAGTGTTCTTCGAAGGATTTCTGAGAGAAAATATTCTGAAGCTTTATTCATGGGAACAAAGGAGATATTTATACAAGATCTGAAAGAAGGATCCGGAAGGATCTGAGAAATCAACGGAAAATGCCAAGAGGAAAGTTCTCGGCAAAGATGACAAATGATGACAAATAACGTTCTACAAGTTTCCAGGATATTCAGTGACTAACTAAATAAGTACTAGTTAATGCTTGGCGCCAAGAAGGGGATTTCTAAGTACGCGGAAAGTACTGGAAGGTTATAGAATATTCAAGAAAGACAGAGAAAAGAAATAAACTACGCTAAAATGTTATATTATGTGTGAATTTTGGTTATGTGTATGTGTGATGTGCCTTTCAAATAAAGAACTAATATAATTAGTAAGCCATCAAGAATTTTGAATTGACATTCAATTTGATTCAACTAATTCGAATTGGACCCTCAATTTGATTCGAATTGAATTGAATCAGACCTCAATTCAATTCAAATTCAATTCAATTCGAATTCAATTCAAATACAAAAATTCCCAATTCGATTTGATTCGAATCAACTCTAATTTGATTTGATTCAAATTGATTTGATTTGTTTGGGAGCACTAATCTTGACCTATACTCTGTCAAGTAAGTTACTATTTCAGCTAAAGACTGAACTCTAGTGCCTACTGGAATTGCAGTCCAATGTCCTAAAGGATATTATGTCAGAATTATATCATAATTAAGACTCAGTGTTAAATATCATTTAGATGTAAGTACTGGTATCATTGATCCAGACTATTGAGAACAAGTTCAAGTCTTACTTATTAATCAAAAGAATTAAGACTACATAGTTAAGGAAAGAGACTGAGTTATGTAAATAATTCTAGAAAAAGCTAGTTAATCTAAGATCACAGAAGTTCAAAAACTGTCTGAAACTAAGTAAGACCAGAAAGGTTTTGGTAGTGCTGATTAAGTAGTAAGTCTCACTGAAAACTAAGCTCAAGCTATACTCATTTTCAAAGATCTAGTTAAGAGAAAAGAAGTTCAAGTACTTATAGATAGTAGAGCTGCAGAGAACTTCATCAACTAAAATCTTATTGAAAATCTCAAGATTCTCACTAAGCCTGTATTCAAGAATGATAGTATACTATATCCCATTGAATCAATTTCTACCAAACTACTCATCAAGATTCAGAAATATTAGAAATGAGTAAACTTTGAAGTCATATCTCTAGGAGTTTATAATTTGATCTTAAAAAAACCCTGGCTCATAAGGCACAATCTAAATATCAATTAGTGTAAGAATAAAGTTACTTTACTTTAAGATAGAGTCAACATTACTATCAAGACAGATAAGCCTGCAAACAAGACCCTAGTTATAATACTATCAGTAATACAGTATAAGAAAGTACTTAAGAAAGTAGTATATACTTTTGTTGCAATCATCCATCTCAAGAAATATGTATGTATACTATTGAGGACAATCTGATCTACCATCAAGACTAAGTCTACCTGCCTGATAACATAAACCTATACTATAAGATACTGCAAGAACACTATGACTCCCCTCTTGTCAGTTATCTTGGAATTGAGAAAACTATCAAAAATATTCAATATCTCTACTATTGACCAAGTATGGTTAAGGAAATTAAAAACTATGTTACTAGCTGTAATCTTTGTCAGTGCAATAAGTCTACCAACTAAGCATCAGTCAGTTTACTATAACTACTACTAATTCTAACTAAGAAATTTGAATAAGTTATAATGGACTTTATAACTCAACTACTATAAACTCAATCTAGTACTAATGCTATCATTATATTTATTGACTGTCTGACTAAGTCTATGGTTGCTGAACCAACTACTACTAATGCTACTATACTAAAGATTACAAGAATCTTCTTCAAGTCTATCTTCTATCACTATGGCCTACTATAAGTAATTATTAGTAATTATAACTCTAAGTTCATCAATCACTTTTGGCAAACTCTCTTTAAGATCCTGGAAACCTAATTGACTATATCTACTATCTTTTACCCACAAACTAATGAATAAACTAAGCACATAAATAAAACTCTAGAACAAATGCTCAGAAACTATATTTCTTATAAATAAGATAATTGGGACCACTATCTAACTTATGTAGAATTTGTATACAATAATACTATCCAATTATCTACTGGCCTTTCTCCCTTTTAGCTACTCTATAGTTAAGATTCTGAGATCTCTGCAAGTTTAGTCTCTTTTAAGAAAAGCAGTTAAATATAAGTCTCTACCATCAAGAACCTTATAGATAAAATAGACAAACTACTCAAGATTATTACTGTAAATCTTCAGAAGACCCAATAGCATTAAGCTAAGTATACTGATACATAAGAAATACTATAATGTCACCTATACTATTAGTAATGAAGTCTTACTGTCTACTAAGAATTTTAAGATATAATCTCAAGTCAACTACCTATTAAACAAGTTCCAACTTAAGTATATTGGACTCTTTAAGATTACTGAATAAATCTCTACATCCTCCTATTATCTCAAGCTACCTGAAACTATAAGAATATATCTAGTCTTTTATGTATCACACTTTAAGACCTAGAACTAGTCACTACTCTACCCTGGTCAAATTCTCAAGCTATCTGCCCCAGTAATTATTAAAGATCATATTAAGTATAAAGTTAAGAAAATTCTTAACAAGTGAATCTACTACTATTATTCTAAATATCTGATCAAGTAGATAGGTTATCCTAAATATGATATTATCTAAGAACTACTAGTTAATCTCAAGAACTCTCAAGACCTGATTCAAGACTTTGAGGCAAAATGTATTGTTTAATTCCTATAAAGACTTTCTTAGATTGTCAATAACCTATAATAATATATAACTAATATCTTAAGTATCAGAAGTTTACTTTGAGACCTCAGAACCAGTAGAATATCTAGTGAATAAGAAGTCTACTAAAATGAGACTACTAGCTGAGTTTAAATCTCTCTTAGTTGATTAGTCTAATAATAGGCCCTCTATCCTATACAAAGATGACTAGTCCTCATCAATATACTGATATAAGTTTGAGAAATTTTGATTAAGTATATATATTTAGTCTTATATTATCTAAGAACTTAATAAGAATATTAGTTCTTAAAGAGGAAGAGATATAATAATTTCACAGTCATATTTTAGTCTTAGTACTTTTTTGCATCTTTTTACTAGTCTTTTTCTGTCTTTTCTTATATATTCTACTATATTCCAATATCTTCCAAATGTCTAGAAATCTTCTCTTAGCACTAAGATACTACTAGAATATTTTTGTCTTTTCTCAGTACTAAGTCTCTTATTTTAGCTAGTTATAGAATCTTTTAGAACATTGTAGAATTCTATTAGTCATCTTTGCTAAGAACCTACTTGGCTTTTCTATTCTTTTCTAAGATTCTTCCAGATCTTTCTTTTAGATTCTATATAAATATCTATATTCTCTACTTGAATAAAACTTAAAATATTTTCTCTTAGAATTATTTTAAGAATACTTAAACTTACAAGTATCTCTTTGAGCTACTTTAGGCCTACCAGAATTACTAAAACTTAGCTGCTTCTTCTTAAAGAAATTAGAATTGTTATAACTATCTAAGACTCAATATCAAAAAATACTACTTTGAAAAATAAAAACTTAAATTTCTTAGATTCATAATTTCAAAAGAAAGAACTCATACAGATTCAAAGAAATTAAGAAGATCAATAACTGACCAGTATCTAAGAACCCAAAGAAAATACTATCATTTTTAATATTAGTATTTTACTATAAAAGATTTATTAAGAATTTTACTCAAATTACTACTCTAATCTAAACCCTTCTCAAGAAAGAAGTACTATACAAATAGATAGAACTATAAGAACTAGCCTTCAAAGAACTCAAGCACTATATGACTACAGTATTAATTTTTATATGGTCTAATCTATAGAAGTCATTTATCTTATATATAGATATTTTCAAAAATAGCCTTAAAGTAGTTCTAATCTAAGAAGAATCTGACCAGTAGTACTATATGATAGCTTATATAAGCCAAGCTACTAACTAGTAGTAAACCAATTATAGTAGTACTAAACTAGAATATCTTATAGTCATATAGATAGTTATTTTTTATTTTATTTTTTTTATAGTTACTAGAACTCTACTATTTATTACTAGTCTATTAATAAGATTACAATATCACCTCTCACTATCTGATCCCCATAGGGGAGCCTCTCTCTACATCATTCTGAATAAAGACCACCTTTTTACCCACTACTCCAACTCTCCTCCCACTCTGCCCACAGATCTTCTCCACTAAGCAATACCTCCAATTACCCTACTGATTCCAACCAAGCCACCAGCCCATCAAAGTGTCTTCCATAAGCCTTTGTCATTGCAACAGCCAGACCCCCAAGTCCAGTTTCCTCTCATCCTCAAAAACAAATAACCAGTGACTGGCCAGTCTTAGCTAAATTACAAAATCCAATCTAAGATAAGTCACTCCTTCCCTACCCCCCCTACCATCTATCTCTCAAATCCTCCCACCAACCCCATATGCCATCTCCTCTATACACTATCCCCAAACAATCCCCAATAGCCTGCCAAAAGTTACTAAGTACCTTACATTCTCTAAGCCAATGTTCAGATATCTGTATATATTCCCCATTCTGCCCTATATTGTGACACTCCTTACAGTTGAAGCAACCCCCCTTGATAAGGTGCTCTGAGCAGAAGTTGAGCATTACATTCCTCCTCAGTATATACCACTAGACCACCCAGTACTTCAGCAGTATCCACCTCCTCACCTCAGCACTCCAGTCCCAAATTTCATACTAGTTTCACTTCTCTCCAATACCCACTAACTACCAACTGCTAGGCCACAGATCCTGGCCTAGTCTCCTTTGGCATTCTATCTCATCACTAATATCAAACTCAATTAAGAGAATACCTCCCAGCAATACTTGGTCTCATCTCTACATTGCCAGGTCCCAAGCCACCTCTCCTTTATTTCTCTGCCAACAAATTTCAATGTGGTGCACCCTCTCTACTACTCTCCAGAAGCCTTTATATCTCAATTGTCCAGTATTCTGAAGTCCAACCAAGGCTAGTAGATCTCCTGTTGAGCCTCTTAGTGAGGATCTCATCTCCCAGACCTTCTGCAATAGGGGGACCTAGCTACCCCCTCTCAACTCTACTACTCTCTTTAACCACCATGCTTACAAGCAGTATAGCCTCTTCAGAAAGTCAACCAGCCCAAGTCCTCCTCTTGTCACCAGTAAGGATAAGACCTCCCAACTGATCTGACTCCTCCTTCTAGCCCAGATCCACCTCTTGATCATCTTCATCAGTCTCTTTACCACTTAGGCTGAAAAGTCTAGATAATAAGCCAGATACCACAACTTTGGCAGCCAATAGATGTTCAAAATTGAGACATGCCCTACTAGAGATAAGTGGCAACCTCCCCAACTCTGCAGGGCCTCTCCCTAGATTACAACCCTCTGCTACTACCAAAGTCTCAGTAGGACTGACTGATATACTGACAAATAGATATCTAAGTACTACACTATCTCTCTAGCAGGAATGATTGTTCCAATAACATCCCCTTCCACCAGGTCTTTGCCTAACACTATTGTTTCATACTTATGCCAATTGAGTTTGACCCCAGAGTTCTTCTCATACTACTCTACTATCTCCTTGAGCTCCTCAACATCAGTGATTGATCCCAGGCCAACCACTATATATGTAGATCATCTGCAAAGGCTCCAACTTTCCACCCAATTCCAAAGACTGAGAACCCTACTATCTTTCACCTGATTCTATTCATCAGAGGTTCCAGGAAAAGAGTATACAGAATGAAGGACAGTGGGTCTCCCTGGGGTATATCCCTATCCAGATAAAATGATACTTCTCTATGTCCATTATATATGAGTACAGCCTGACTCCCTTCTAGTAGGCTAATTATTGCAAACCAGAACTAGTACAGTATGCCAGTTCTATCTAATACTTTCATTAGCCAGATTTGTCACACCTGATCATAAGCCTTCTCTTGGTCTAAGAAAACCAGTTACCTATTTAGTCCACAAGCTTGCACCCCTTCAATAACTCCATGTATCCAGGCTGTACCATCCCTAATGAGCCAGCCCCCTACAAAGCCCCTCTGTTCAATACCCAAGACTCGCTGGGCCACCTTCTATAGCCTTGCGACCACTACCTTAGTCATCAACTTTCTGTCCATATCTAGCAACATAATCAGCTACCAGTTCTTCCAGTCCTCTCTCCTTCACTTGTTCTTGTAAAGCAATATCACTAGTCTCAGATCCTGTTCTCCCATCCATCTCCCTAACTATAGTATAAAATCACACAATACCATCATCTCACTCAGTACCCCTGGGACTCCCACCATCTTCTTTCAGAAGTCCCAGGGCAGACCATCCTCCTCAGATGCCATATCTGACATTGTCATGGCAAGAACCTGGTGGATCTCTTCCTCTTGTATTGATAATACCAAGTTACCCAGCCCATCTACCTATGGGGGGTACCAATTCTTCAATACCCAGTCAATAGCAGCAGAATCAGCCTCACTCTCCTCCTCACTCCATAATCCACTCCATTACTTCTTTAATGATCCAAGAATGTCTTATATACTATACACTAGTATATCATCAGAGTCAAGTACCCCCTCTTACCTTTGCTGTACTCTTCTCACCTGAAGAGCCCTCATGAGGTACTTTGAGGGCCTTTCTCCTTCCTCCAAACCCTGCCAATGAAGACATGCTACCAGACTCTGTATCCTTGTCTCTTTCTCTTCTCACAACACCTGTTGTAATTCTCCAACCTCCATTTTTGCCCTCATTAATCTCCAATTCTTGCCCTCCTCCAATGTCACTAGCTCTGCCCAATCTTCCAAGAGTCTAGCCAGTCTAATAGAAGCCCATCTCACCCATTGTCTCCTCTGCTTCCCAGCCTCCTTGCCAGCCTCACTCTAGTAGACTCTGGTCATCTCTTTCATCCTCATCCACCAGACACCAACTGGGGCACCTTCCTGCCTCCAGCTCTCTACCCTCAGTTAAATGTCCTCAGCCTACTTATCCCACCAGATCCTATCATTTAATAAAGAGAAATTGAGGCACCAATGTCCAGACCCATCCCCACTCTCTCCAAAATATTCCTGTCCTAACAGCCCCCAATGATCTGATCATAGACATCACTCTATCTCCAGCAACTTCCAAACATCCAAACCCCAGCAGCTAGCTGTCAAAATCCAGTTAATTCTTGTCCCCAGACCTCCTGCCCAATGCATGTATACCCTTCTATCCCCTCAATACTCCCTGCTAGCATCTACCAGAGTACTGAGCCTTTCCACCTCCTCTCATATCACCAGCCCTCTACTCCTACCCTCAGCTCCCCATCCTCTATCTGTTCTATCCACCAGTATATCCTGGACTATATTGAAGTCTCTCCCAAGCACATCCACCCCAGCCTCTGTAAGGACTCCACTCTTCTGGAGACCCTTCACCCAATCCACATACTTACTCCATATAGCAGAATAGTAACAGGAGTCTACTGTGACTGGTACCCAGCCTGTATGTATCCACTCTCTCCAGACCAATCTATCCTCTCAGCTCCTCACTTCCTGTATCTCCCCTCTGCCTCTCTATATCAGAATCCCAACCTTGCTCTTCTAAACTACCTCACCTCTCCATTCCTTCATCCATTCCAGTCTATCCAAATCATTCTTATACCTGACATCCTACAAGAGGAAGAGATCAGCCTCCAATCCCTTCAGCTAAGTAAAAATGTTCCTATATTGAGAAGATCTCCACAACCCATTTATGTTCAAAGAAACAATATTAGTTATACTATTTATAATGAAATATGGTGTATTATCAAGTCTATTCTCTACTGCTCTATATTCATCTCTTTCTGTGCTATATCCAGATTATGTTTTGCAGTTACCTTCTCCTCTTCAGCCCTCTTAGCCTCCAATTCAGCCAATAGCTCATTTATCTCCCCATCTGTCTTTTCCTCAAACTCCTCCTAGTACTCCAGATAGGCCTCTTGCCAGAGCTGTAATCTATAATACTTGGTCCAGTAGTAGTTGGCCCTCTCACCTGCAATACCTGCCAGTTCTGCCTCCTACTCCTTATCTACCTCATATCCTTCCTTCTCCAGATATACTACAAGGATTTCTGCCTTCAATACCATCACTACTCTATTCCTCTACAGGATCTGTATCCAATACTCATCACTCATTACTCTCAGGTCCACCTCTCCCAACTCTTCAGCCTCTAAGTTATTTATCATTCTATACATCCAAAGTAGGTTCCCCACCTCCTTCCCTCCAAGAGTTGCTGGCCTCCCTTCATCCAGCATTATGGTGTCAGCTCTAGCACTTGTAGACTCATTCCATACCTCTGGGATATCCACCAGTTCCTCCTCTCCAACTGCCACTACTTGTTCTCTATTTGTCACCTCTGGAACTCCAAATTGTACTTGCTGGGCCCCCCACATTAGTACATTCTCTACCACTCTACTTTGGGAAGCCAGACCTCATCTGATGAGAGGAGTAGGAGTAGGTGAGTCCTCCCAGACCTCTTCCTAGATCTCAAACATACCATTGGTATACAGGTTATTGTCAGTCACCTCCCTGTCCTCTCCTGTCCCCTTCCCTGCACTCTCTCCACTCTCACCAGCCCAGACACTCACTTTGGTACCCCCTGCCTCCTCAATTCCACTCACATCCTTCTGTGGTCTACCCTCTAGCTTAGCTAACAGCTCTTTCTGCCTCTTATGTCTCTGTGCTCTTTTCCACTGCCTCTTGTCTACTTAAATCTGCTTCACATCCACTACCTCCAAATGTGTCAACTCCACAAAGGTCTTCCAAGCCTTCACCCACTACTTTACAGTACTACTTAACTCTTCCAGTGCTTCTAATAAGTCCTCTTCCTCCTCCTTACTCTCCTTCACCCTCATCACCTTACACAAGATTGCCCCCCAGACTATCACCAAAGGCCCAGTCTCTTGCCTTTCTGGTAGCTTTCTTCTCTGTCAGCTGAATCCTTACATCAACATCCCCAGTTCTAAGCAAGGTCTCTTCCCAGACTCTGAATCTGATATCCATCACCTCTCCATACTCAGCCATGATCCCCTTGACTCTCCTTCTCATCTCTACCACTGTCACTATGAATACTCCTTTTACCAGCAGTTGCACTACCCTGGGATCCCATCTCAGACAATGTGCTATTGGAATACATATCTCCCTAACAGTCAATCTAGCCTTCAGTACCTCCTCCAAAGGCTCAGCCTCCTCAAAGTCCACCTCTACTCCCTCCAATCTCTTCAGAAATTTTACTGATGCTGCTCCAGCCATCTACTTAACAATAAGCCTTAATACCATTTTCACTATTACTACTAGGCTCCAGAAGTATAGTATAACTGTGAATACTAAGATCGACTTCTTGAGTAACAGGGCCACTGCCAGGCCCATCACACTATCTGCCAAATTCCCCTGTCTTCTAAGCCCCAACTGCTCAGTCTCACTATCAGCAGTCACATCTGGATTTTTTTCCAGATTAGCAGTTCCATTGCCATCAGCTATCATGTTCATCTCAGCCACTACACTCCCAGCTCTACTGCCCCCACCACTAAGAACTACTCTCTTATGTACTACCACCTTCTCCATTTCCTTGCCTTTTCTCAGCCATCTCTCCAGCCTAGATACCTGCTGCCTCTCCTTTACTATCTCTACAAAGCTTGTCCTTCTAGATCCCTGTCCTCCACTACTGCTTCCTCCCCTTTTATGTTCTCCTGCTAGCAGCCCCCTCATATTTTCCCTCATATCAGAGCCTCTTCCCACATGCTACTAGTTGAATGCACTCAGGCCACTCTGCCCAGTATATACCTTAGATTACCTATCAGTTGCTATGTTGCTAGTCTCTTTTCTCCAAGAATGATGTTATAAGTACTTTTCAAAGGTTGTGTAATCCAAATGATACTAGAGAAAGATGATGGTTATTTTGTTTAAATACTATCTTATTAGAAAAAGTTTTACTCTGATAACTGACTATATTACTCTCAAATAGTTATTTAACTATAAAAAACCTACTAGAATTCTGGTCTGCTGGATAGTATTCTATAAATCTAATCTAATTAATCTAAAACCTGACTCATAAAACAGTCAATCTGAAATTAGATATTACTTGTCTTTAATCTGATCTAAAATTATATATTACCTATTTTTAACTCAATCTAGAATTATATATATATTATATATCTTTAACCTAACTCAGAAATATATATTATCTATCTTTAATCTAACCTATTATTTACTCTTAACCTAAACCTAAACCTAATCTCTGAACTTGATCCTAAATCTGACCTCTAAACCTAATTCTAAATCTAATCCTAAACCTGACCCTCTGAACTCTGCTCTAAAAAAATAATTCAGAGTAATTGGAAGTGAAAAATATCTAAAGACCACTAAGAATTCAGACATATATATATAAATTATATTTACATATAAGCCATTTTAACATTTAGTCACCAGCTTACTAGTAATAGAAAAAATACATTTAGATAGAACAGATGTTGTCAAAATAGCAAGATATGTAATTATGAGCTATTTATAAAAGATTAGGATATACTGACTAATTTTACCACTACTAATCTAATATATCTATATAAAAATTAGTTGAATTCTCTGATAAATAACTGAAATAGAGAAATATGAGTGAAAATCAACCAAGCTAACAAAAAAATATAACAATAATACTCACTATTCAAGTTTATTATCTATACTATAGATTTACAAAACTGAGTTTCTATTTACTATTTTAAGTAATCTAGTGATATGGAATATATATTGTAACGGTGACCCCAGAATGATGACATCAGCACAGGAGACAGCCTTTCCTCATAAGCCACCAGATTGGAGCACGAGAAGATCATACGGCATACGAGATGAGCAACGATGACCAACTGTGAGTCATTGTGACCACAGCACAAGCATTCTGAAGAATATAAAAAGAAGGATCAAGGAACCGCAGTAGCAGCAACCAACAAGAACCACCAATCCCAAAATAGTTCAAGACTTACCACAAACGAAATGCCTGCTGCCCGCCAAACCTCAAGGTCAAGGAACCACCAAGGTGCCTCGGTTGAAGAAAGGATGTTCCAAGACATCAGAAGAGCCATGAGGACCCGCTCAAGAA
>RBNI01004931.1:0-13250 GCA_003990745.1 Jimgerdemannia flammicorona | reverse complement strand
TTTTTTTGAGAAAACACATTATCTAGATTGGTCCGTCTATGATGCCCTCCAATATGTCTCCGAACACAGCAAGATGTACCCTGAAAATATAACATCAATGCTTGGAGAACTGAAAAACAAAATCGATTCACTCAGCTGTCAGCCCAACATGTTAAGTCATGCACGAAACAAAGCTGCTGCAATGCACTCTAAGTTCGACAAGACAATTGAAAGAGCTGAAATTCAAAATTTGTTTCGAATGGTGGAAAAGAAGATAAATAAGATGTGTAAAGAAATTAAAAATATATATTCTTTCAGGAGGAGATTGAGTCACAAAAATCAATATACAAAGCAGTAATGACGATGGAAGTCTTGAATGATAAAATGGAAGTTGCGCCGGAAGCAAGACTGAAAAGGGGATTGGTAAGTGCAAGTATAATCACTTGTGGAATCATTTTATGCTTCTGGTAGTCAAAAATTTTTTTAATGGTTACTGTAGGAAAAGGACGCTGACGCGTTGCCAGCCAAACGCCAGGCAGTTGGAAGTTCCCACGTGGCTTTGACAAGGATGAAGACAACAGTGGCTCTTCATACCATCCTGAAGGAAGCGATCATGCGGAACTTGGAGAAATAGAGGATATGTGTACAGAACCCGAAGAAAAGCAGGATGAATGGTTCGGACCAGAAATTTTCATGGAGATCAAAAATGCTATTGAGTAACTTCTGTACAGGACGTGATGTATCGAATCTACTGCTTCGCGCAGCTTCTGCCCTTTTACTGAACTGCCCGAAACTGGGGAGACCCCATAGAAGGAGGGCGGAGATCAAGGATGAGATAATACATTGGACTGGGAAGAAGCAGAAATGTATTGGGAAAAGTATGACTCATTCTCCTGCATGTATAGGCACCTTAGCATCTAAGGAAATCGTTAGACTCAATTTTTTATTGCATAATTGGCAAGACAACTCGCAGAGCTCTCTAGCTATATGCGTATTGAAGGTGTTACCCAGGCAAAACACACTCGAAGAACTGCTGAAGGAAGAATTGTCAGGGTTGCAGAGTAGCAATATGGAGGATCTGTCGAACAGTCAGATCGTGGTAGACTTAGAAGGTGTCAACGCCACAACAGAGGAAATACAATGTATTTTTCATGTGTTTGATCAGTGGTATGTGTCCATTATCATATGTTAACCTTTCCATCTCTCTTTTTTTTTAATCTCTGTATATGTGATTGACGGATGTATTGCATTAGTCGACGTGTGATTTGCTTTCCACGGACTGGACCGAACGTGATGTGGATATCAATCTTGTTAATCCATTCTTCGATACGTTGTGGGAAGGCTTGCATTTGCATTAGTGAGTACGATATTTAGTGACATGTTATAATCGAAGAAATAATTCTTATAACGTTTTTGTATTTAGTGGCGAGGGAGAGTCTAGGGCATCGAGAAACCGTCGTGATCGTTTTGATTGGCTCTTTTCTGTAGGGCTTTTTTTGTATTCCTCTTCTCCTACAGTTTTAGTCAATACTTACATTGGCCATCTTAGTGTAATTCGATCCTCCCACATGACGTTCGCGGTGTGTCGCCGAGAATTCCGGGCCGCGTCAAGTCAATGATATGGAAAAGGCTCAGACTGCTTTGTCAAAGTGGTAAAAACGGCTCGAGATCAGTTGATTCAAGCCATCAAGATCATCAAGAACAAGTGCAACTGCCAAGCACTTTCGTAGACGGTATCAAGGCATTGTTTGCTGTTGCTGTCAACGTCGTCGGTTATCAAGTCCAAGTACACACCGTATACTTTCTTGGTAGCAACGTTTTCGCTACTTCCGAAATTGGGTGTGCGCGGCTCCCGAAATCCCTGGACAGGATACATGACGCCCTAGATATGTTCCATTTGGTGTTGCGTGTGAAGGTAAAATTGCCAACAAATACTCCAGGCACTGCTTACGGAGGCGATGAAAGAGAGATCTGCAACACCCGTGCGCGCTCAGCTGGACGCATGGACCGTAACAGAATCGAATACGCCCCAAAAATCGAGCACAAAATCAAGGAAGATGGTGAATCGTGTGATAGACAAGATGTCTAATAGTGTAGGATACATTGTCAAAAGAGCATTGGAAAATTCTAACCATGAGTCAAAAAAAAAAAAAAAAAATCAGAAGAGTTACTCTTGGCTTTAAAGGAGGATTTGATTAGTGAATTAGTGATTATTACTTCTTTTATTAAGAAGGGTGAGAAAGCACTGGGATTCTCATTCCAGAAAAGAAAACTCATTAGTTTCAAATACTGCCCAGTAGGAATTACTCCGCCTTCCAAGTAGGTGAAATTACGTCAAATGTTCAATTTGTCTGGTTTGTTGCAGTGAGTTTCGCCACGCGCCCATAAAAAAAGCCACAACGTCTCGTTTTCCTGCACTCCAAACATGTTCCAGTTCACACATCATTCCCACCGCCGTTATAACCCCCTCACAAACTCATGGGTATTATGCTCCCCGCATCGAACTCAACGACCCTGGCAGGGTCAGCAGGAGTCCCAGAACATAGCTCAGCTACCCGAATATGACCCAAAGTGTTATTTATGCCCCGGCAACGCTCGTGCCAGCGGAGACATGAATCGCGACTACGAGAGCACTTTCACTTTTCCAAACGATTATCCAGCCGTGAAGGTAGACCAACCCGAGTACAAAGGAGATGAAAGCATGAATGGTGAGGGGTTGACCTTGCTTTTGTGGATTCGATGAACTAGGAAGCGCCGTTATTTGTGGTGATGTAGTGCAATACCACAAACAGCCTGCTCTTCATTCCCATGAATATGATTCATCGGGTTGATATAATATTCATAAGATATCCAAACTTTGGTTTAGGTCTCCTCCGTGTTCAAGGCGTCCGTGGTCAATGCCACGTTGTTTGTTTTTCCCCAGCTCACAATATGACCATTGCCGAGATGCCAGAAGACGCCATTGTCCCCGTCGTCAGAACATGGATCAAAGCATATACCGATCTTGCGCAAGTTCCATACGTAAACTACGTTCAGATTTTCGAAAACAAGGGCGCCATCATGGGCTGCTCAAACCCCCACCCGCACGGCCAGATATGGTGTACGGAATCCATCCCCGAAGAGCCGTCCAAGGAGATTCACTCTATGCGCCAGTATTACGCCGATAAAGGCACCTGCTTGCTGTGCGATTACGCCAAGCTCGAGTCGACGTCGGAGGGTCAACCGCGGGTGGTATGCGAGAACCCATCGTTCGTCTGCGTTGTACCTTTTTGGGGAGTCTGGCCATTTGAGACCATGATCCTCAGCAAGCGGCATGTAACGAAGTTGCCAGATTTAACCGAGCGCGAGCAACGTGATCTCGCCAATATTATTCGCCGCATCGCCTGTCGATACGACAACTTGTTTGAGACATCGTTTCCGTATTCTATGGGCGTGCATCACGCGCCAGTCGATGGTGGCGACCATGAACACGATACCCATCTGCACTTGCATTTCTATCCCCCACTTCTGAGGGGAGCTACAGTGAAGAAATTTTTGGTCGGGTAAGTGTGGATATAAATTGTAAGACACCTATGTACAACGTCTTTTTTTACTTACCTACTCTACTCTATTGATTGCACCCTTTCCAAAAGTTTCGAAATGCTCGGTGAACCACAACGTGATCTAACTCCCGAACAAGCCGCAGAGCGCCTTCGCAATTGTTCGGAAATTCATTACAAAAATCAACAAGTGTGAGGATTCATGCGTTTCCGTGTGGGTATGATGCATCAAATGCCCTTAAAAACTTGTGGATGCCAATAAAATGTCAACTATTTGCCGACCAATCTAGCTGGCTATCACTTTATTTGTCGACCAAGCTGAAAGTGGCACTGACTTTTTTTCCCAAAGCGTGTATTTGGATCTTTAGATGCACATAATCTTATACCTGCGATTACAAGACTCTAACACTGAATAGCAAAGTACTTACATGTAGAATAAAAAAAAAATCGTGACAGCAAGCTTTGCAATCTTTCAGGCGCTTTCAATCGCCAGGTCCAAGTCAACCCAGCATGGCCGTCCATGCTCCTTTGACCATTTCTCAAGATTGACAACTCTGTTTGGTTTACTTGGTGCAAAAGAGATACCCGCAATTCTGGCAAACAAATGCTCCCCCCCCCACAGGTTTGTTTATGAAATCTGCTAGGATAAGGTAGATTCAAAAATGCATTCCACTTCAGCCATCATCAATGCACAGCCGACACAGCTGATTCATCCGACTCATCTACGATGAGTACTGTATTCCCGGCCAGCCCATCGTGACACTTTACTGCCTTCACTCTTCAGGCTTCCTGCACCTAGATCGCTTTCATTAATGATGGATTCCCTCCAGGTTACCGTATGCCGTTGATTAGCCCCATTAAGGAAAAACAACTTGTAAGGTCAGTAAAAGCAATGCACGCCATTACATATTGTGAAAATTGTGAGTAATAGATAGGCGTCTTCTTTTTTAAACGCGTGTGTTCTCTTTGCCATTCTGTTCTCATATTTACGCACACTTGTTCCCTTAACACGTGTCTCGGTTTGAGTATATCATTCCCTATCTTTTTGACGTTGTTTTTTTTTTTGTTTTTTGTTTTTTGTTTTTTTCGACACTACATCTTTCCTCCCCGAACAGCTGCCTCCAGGATCTTTTTACACACGTTAAATTCACTATATGTGTTGTTTAATCATTTGTGTGTGTGCTTGGGCATTGCCTCGACTCCAGGTGTATAATCTTAGCAAAGGTCGATTACTTCGGTAGTACAGAGGTCTAATTCGAGCACCAAACCCATTTTTTCGCCGCTTGGATGATGAGCATTGATTATGACGGTCAGAGTTGAGAGCACAATATCTACAAGTGCCTGTATACAATGCCTCTCGAAACAAGAGATCGTTGACGGGTTTGAGAGCAGGTTTTACTCCCCGTTAGGTTGTCGGTTTTTCCTTCGAAAGTCCACTGCAAAATGGCCATGGTCCTACCACACTTTCATTTAACCCCTCCCCAGCACATCCGCCTATGATTCCCTGTCAGTGTGGTGATGGTTATTACGACGGCAGTGGAATGTGGTTTGAAAGATGGCGTTTTTTTTTTTTGTTTGGAGAAGCCACTTTTCATCGTATTTTTATTTCATGCAAATCTATCACACATATGTCACGATGGAATCTCTGGATTGTTTGGTTAGTCACTTAGTATTACTATTAAAATGGTGATAATATTGCGAGATAATGCAAGTATATACAACACTGAGCTGAATAACCATTTTAATAATAAAATGATACTCTGTTATCCAAAGAAAAAGATTTCACAATAATATAGAGGCAACCGAAACTGGGGTACTTGATTCAATATATATATCTGAAACTAAAAAAGCTTTAAGAACCGTCTTAGAAGTTAAGAATTAAGCGCTGGAAGAGACTCAGGGTTGCCAGCCTTGGGTTGCAGATCACTACCCATTTCTGCGGTGGTAGCAGCTATTGGTTCTTACAAGTGGCGTGGTGGTGAAACCACAATGTTGAGCTGAAATCAGTAGTTACCGCCAACAATGACAGTATTATAGGATAATTCAAGTCTATGTATAACTCGTAACGGGTGGGCCAACCATTCACTGTCCCCCATTTTTTTCCCCCAACGAAAACATGATATTAATAGTACGTCATCATTGGCCAAATAAAAACAGGGGGCGAGAGGATCACCGGATCAGCAGGCAGAGGCATGCGCACGCGATCGACGATGGCGTACCGTTTTTAGTTTTTGGTTTTTTTTTTTTTTTTTTTTTTTTCGGCGATCTTCAAAATGCATGAATAACCCGGGTGGCGGGATTGCCATCGATGGTTGTGGCGCTGGCAAAATGCGGGGTTCCGTGCTCCAATTGGCGTTCCAAGCGTTGTTCTTTCATGCAAACGGAGAACCTTGCATCAAAAACGGGAAGAGGCAAAGTCGTAAAGCAAGAAAGGAAAGAAATACAGCATGAACGAGACTCCCAATTTGGGTAATTGGGGTCGAGCGACTTTGTCGCGGAAGGCAACCTGCGGCTTGCTTGAAGTGGGAAGTGTGATATGATTAGGATCATTATAGATTTAGATCATTATGTTCAATTATATCATGCGCGGTTAGACATAACAGGACAACTGTCATAGCCCCTGAACACTTTACAATTTTATAGACACTTATCAACGTTTGCTTCTCTTATTTTTTGTCCTATCCAGAAAGGCGGTGGTAAAATCGACGAATTTTGGAAGAAGCATGTGAATAACGTAAAGAAGATTGGTGTCGATAAGCGGATCATCAAGGTGTGTGCATGTGTTGTCTTTTCCACTTGGATCTTATGTGAATATTAATATTTATGCCTTTCTTTCTTTTTATCATCGACGTCTAGGAAAGGATTAATGACAGGATTAGTAACGTTGCAATGCATGCCACCGCAAATGCGGCAGAAGAAGAATTTACCAAAGAGCATTCACGTAATTCCAAACGTGAATCGAGCGCTCTCGACGATGAGGAGTATGAAAGCAGCAATGACGAAGAGATTGCTCTCGCGCAGGTGGAACACGGTTTTGAAAATATTTGTTCTCGTGCCTCGATTTCTTGATTCGGTTAATTCTCCACTACTGACGTTTCTTTTGCTTTTTTATCTAGGATGTACTTGGGATTCGCGAGGAAATAGTGAACAATAAAATGAAGGTGAGCGACGTTATGCCGAAGCTTTTTAAAAATTGATCTGTCTTTTAACTTTCTATTCATACACTCTAGGAAGCACAAAAGTCTGGATCGTCCACCACTAGAGTAAAACGTAAAGATCGATATGAAAAGCCTGGAACACAAGAAGCATCAGCAGAGGTTTCTGCTAGCAAAAAGGCTCGGCGAGAACAGGTAGATGAACAAATACATATCTAACACGACACGATGCATTATATCGTAGAGTACTAATACCTATCTGCATCCGCCTTGATAGGCTATGCAGGAATGGACCAGAGTCGGTTCTGGGTTCTACGCTCTGGGCGTTCGGTGGAAGAGATCCTCCAAAGAGCTTGCCTCCAGGAAGGCGCGACGATCATGATACGGTCCTTTACTATCGATTTCTCTTGTGCAGTAACAAAGAATTTGTTCAGTGAGGATGAATGGGAGGAGATGATGGAAAAGAATGTCTTTGAGTTACCGGAGTTGCCGCCCTCAACCATCAGTTTTCTGTTGAGGATGAAGAAGGCATTGGTCAAAGGGGACCCTGCATGTCAAGTACCACTGCCAGACATTGACAAGTTTGCCTGCACTTTGGTCCAGGATTTCTGCAAGATTTGGTACAATGATCATGACATGTTTGCAGCGTATGTGGTATGGCAACAGGGTACAGATTACTAACCACAACTCTCCTGGCCTGTCCGTTATAGGCAGAGGCTCTACAGCAAGACCCCGTCACCGTTTAGTGTGAATGATCTGTCGGAGGCTTTTTGGGCTCGCAAATCTTGGCCATTGCTGATCGAGCTCCTGGACGACATGGACAATCTGTATATGATTGATGGGGAAAAGTCAGGCATTGAGAGTGGAAAGCGACGTAACTCTGATCGGCAATATCACCCCGATACTCAAACACCAAGAAAGCGAGTTGGGTGGAAGGTTGATTTAGTCATCCGTGATGTTGTCCAAAAAAAAGATTACATGATTGTGGAGCGCATGAAGGACTGGGACGAATATTCCACTAAGTTCCTCAAGGAGATAAGTGTTGATTTGTTTCGTGAGACGCACACCATTATGATGCACAGACTACAAGATACCGGAAATGAAGAGCTTTGGGACAAAGGCCGATTTTTTGGCATCTATATGGGCAGTAAGTACAATTACAATTTTTTTTTTTTTTTTTTTTTTTTTTCTGCGACTAAACATTATAATAATACTTGTACCATAGGCCGCGGATTCCAAACATTTGAGCTGCGACCAGCAGGAGGCCGGTCATATGTGTCTCTGTTCCATGAATACCCTA
The DNA here is from genome assembly GCA_003990745.1 of Jimgerdemannia flammicorona. NCBI lineage: Eukaryota > Fungi > Mucoromycota > Endogonomycetes > Endogonales > Endogonaceae > Jimgerdemannia > Jimgerdemannia flammicorona. Next base: position 5,277 of record RBNI01004931.1, on the reverse strand, counting down.
TATATCAACTGCCTACCTCAATTCAGGACATGAAGCCACAAATCCAGAGCCTGATCCATCTTCTCCAAGTACGCGTATGTGTCGACATTTATCTCGTTGCAAAAAGAGATGTTTAAACCAAGTTGTCGACTAGTGCGTATTGTCTTCACTTCTTTAGCAATTAATGTCGGATACGATAACTCTGGATCGCACCAGCCCCGTCGAATGAGGGGGACGGAAAGGAGGAGGAGGAGGATTCCAACTGGGTATATGGCTCAACCTACACTCGACTAGACGCCTCTATCAATCTCGCGTCGTCTCCCCTCGGCTCAGAATAAGGTCGGCATGAATGCAAGGAGTCTTCATCTCCTACTAAAGAAGGCAAAATTGGACCAGATCTTTTGCAAGAATTAACAATAATGGAAAATATGTTAAAGGAGTACCCTCAATAAGTATTTTTCCAAATTATATAAACATGCATAAAACTCAAGCTTCCAACATTTATTACCTTGAAACTAGTGTTAGTGATTTAAAAGCTGAAGACTTTACCAAAGTGGCTCAGGAATATAAAGTTAAAACAGAGTATAAAACTAATTTAGAGAAAGTAGAGAAGTGAAAGCAAAGAGCAGTAGGTTATGTTTTTAGCTTATTTACTCTAATTATATTATGATATTGAATCATTAAAAGGTTATGAGCAAAGCAACAGAGAAAATAAATTTTCAAGCTGATGTATTACATAAGTGATGTCACAAGTTTACTTTGTCTGGTTTTGTTGTAGTATACTCTAATTGAGAATTGAGTTTTATTGCTGAGGTTGTGCAGAAACTCTTCTGCAAAAAGAGTTAGATAAAAATACTAATAAAAATTAAGAAAGAAATAAAATAAAGATTTTTAACCAAGTCTTACAAAAATGTAAAAATAAAGAAAAGTTTGATTGTCCTTTTTGAATAAGACCTTCTAATACTAAAGAAAGCAGTAGATGAGATATAATTACTATTTTTTGCCCTTAATGTAAAATAATGTTAGATTGAGATGTTACTACTTATGAAGATAGTCAGAAATATAAATATTCTCAATACTGTAATTATCATATACAAATTAAAACCAGAAAACAAAATAAATACTTTTTTTAAAAACCAGATAATACTCTCAGTTATATTTGTCCAAAAAATACTGAAGAAAGTGAAATAGTCTATCATATATATGATAATATAGAAATATAAAAAAAAGAAATAAGTAAATCATAAATTAGTAACTTAGAGAGTACCATATATTTCAGTGTAGTTTTAAGGGCAAACTCTAAAGCTTATTCAGCAATATATATCAAAAGATATATCTATAACTTATGAGAAATAACTAGACAAGAATGAGTAGATATTTTACTAATACTTAAGAATATAATTGGTAAGATATATAGAAAGAGTTATTAGTTAACTCAAAAACCAAAATTCGCTATATTTCTACTTGAGAGTAATTTCTAAATATAAAGAAGATTGAGGAGAAATAGGTAGAATTATAGGTAGTCAGGCTGCCTTTGAAATAGCTAAGAAAATTCAAAAAGCTTTACAAACTAATCAAGATAAAATTATTGCTCAAATTGATAAATTAGTTACTAGATTATATAAAGAAATTAAAACAATAACTATCTCTAAGAATGAGAAATTACTCAATAATAGTAGTACTATCAACTCAGAAACTTAGTCTCAGCTTTACAAAATTAATAAAAAAATATAAAAATACCTCAAGTTATTATAATTTTGCTATTAAAGCTCAAATTGGAGTATTAGTCTTTAGGTTATAAAAAAATAAACTAAATACAATATTGAATTATACTAAAAGATACCAAGACTCTGAATTTATAATAAACTTATTTTTTAGATTTATATTGTAAAAATGATGAAGGGAATATAGACTAATTAAAAAAAATAACCAATTTGTTAATATTATGGAAAATGAACAAATAGCAGAAAAAAATAAGAGATCCAAAAACTTATTATATAATTTGAAAAGATAATAAAGATTATCTAAAATATAAAAAAGAAGATATTCATCTTTCTTTACTTATTTCAAAAAAAGAGATGAAAAAAAGAAATAAGATTGTTAAAGTATAAATTAAAATTAAAGAATAGAAAAGATTGCTAATTGAACTGAAAACTCAAGAATAAGAATTACAAAATAAAAGAGCAGAATTATTTAGATTAGAAACTAACCAAGCTGATGAGCAATCTAATTATAAATTCTCTTAAATTAGATTAAGAGTAGTTTTAATTACTATTATGAGTATAGTTACTTATTTATTAGTTAAAGAATTTATTAATAATAATAAAAAGAGAAAATAAGATTATATTGGCTTAGGATAAGTAATATCTTTATATTTATCTTGAACAAAGAGACAAATATTATAATAGAGATACTTCTAGTATTTCAATTCCAAGAGAAGAGACTTAAGTATTGAAAATAATAAAGCTTTGATTTTTTTAATAGTTTTTGAGATTTCTGATTTACTAGCTTTTAGTAATTTGAATTTATAGAAAGAATTACTTGTGACTTTTTGAGCTTTGATCACTCCAGAATTAGTATTAGTGAAAAGAAAATATTAAAACTTTTGCAAATCAAACAACTTTTTAAAATAAGTTTCTAGACTACTTATAATATTATGATATTGAAAACCTTCCTTATAATGTTGAGCTTTATTTATTTCAATAATGCTAGATCTTTTTATTATATTAATAATTTAATATATATAGTCTATTGTAGTTTTATAATAAAGCCTTTTTATTAACCTCAAACTACCATCTGAGACTATAAAATTTAGCTCAATACTTTCATAATAACTGATAATTATCAGGTATAAATAAAACCAAAGAGTGGTGTTATTGATTTGAAATCTCAATTAGTGGGAGGTGTTAGCAATGGTTGGCTCACTGTAGGGTGGGTTTTAGCAGTATGGGTAGGGTTGGCTGGACATTGGCTCTTTGTTTTTGAGGAAGGGTAATAGATAGGTATATAAGAAAAGTTGTTAAGGTGAGAGGGATTGTTGGGAGATCTGCTGACTGGGTGGTGGGTTGGTTGGGGTCTCCAGGGTGGGCAACATCACCATCTGGTAAAAGGGATCTGTGAACAGAGTGGTGGGCAGGTGGAGATAGTGTTTGACAAAGTGGTCTTTCACTAAGAGAGGGTGGGAGAGAGGAGTGGAGGGAGAGGTCTTCTTAGGGAGATCAGATAGAGGTGGGCACTGTGTATTATATAGAGGATAGACAGGTGTATTAATAAAGGAAGGAGTCCAAGTAACTATAAAAAAAAAAAAAAAAAAAGAGTAGTGTTATTTTTATTTTATCTACTTATATTATTGCAAGTAATTTTTAAGAGCTTTTTACCTTTATTCAATTGCTTAATTCTATTAAAAACTAGGCTAAGTATACTATTTAGACCTTTTCTGAGAAGTTCATTCTTATCTAGTATATAATTAATTTATTCTTATACTACTTTATTCTAAATATCAAATAAATATACCTTATAAGTACTAAGATAATATACTTTACTGATTTGTTGATCTGAATGAAATATATAGATATTTTATACTTAATTATAGCTATAATGAGTAGTAGTATCAATGTTACAATATTGAGTCTTAGTATTTGTTAGTAAATATTAATTAATGAGTTTTTTTTATTTTTCTACTAACTTGTTATTTTTGTTATAATAATTTCTCTCTGTTTAGCTTTGGTTAGATATTTCTTTTATTTTTTTAGTAAATCTTAAGTATCTTCTTCTTTATGAGTTTTAAACTATAAGTCATTTTGCAAATACTGATAAGTATTATACATATAAATCAGTTCTCAGACTCATAATTTGAATATATAGAGTTAGTTGATATTACAATTTGTAGAATATATTATACTTGAGGATATATAATTTACTATTATCTTTTAAACTAGTCAAAAAGTCCTAGTAAACATATTTGTAGTTTATTTCTGTAGATAAAAAGATAATTGATTGAATAACTTAGTTAATATTTCTTACTAAACTAGGTAAGTTATAAACTTTAGTATAATTTAGTAAAAAGTTCTTAATTGCAGTAGTAATATTGATATTGATAACTATCTTGGATTTTCACTATAGCATTCTCTTTACATTACTGTAGACTTATAACAGAAGATTATTCTTGAGCAAGTAATTTTAGATATTTTCAAAATAATTGTGACTAATACCAAGTATTGAGATAAGTTTTTTTGGTAAAGAGATATGTATATTGTAATCTCAGCAATATAGTATTCTTTTATTAATATAAGTCTTGTTCTTGAGATGTCAACTAATATTCTCTTGGACTCTATTCTTTATTAATACATCTGTCTATCCTCTATATAATATACAGTGCCCCACTCCTACCCAATCCCCCTAGGGACCCCCCTCTCCCCCCCCCCTACCCCTCTCCCCCCCCTATCCCTTCTTGATGAAAGACCACTTTATCAAACATCATTTCCACCCACCTACTCTGTCCATAGATCCCTTCCACCAGACAGCAATGATACCCACCTTGGGGACCCCAGCCAACCCACCACCCAGATGTCAACTAATATTTATAAATCCACCATCTATAATCTTGAGTTGGACCATTAAAAAGATATCTTATTTTAACTTAGAAAGTACTTAAAAAGTCTCATACATCTTAGTAAATACTTCTTTAAGAACTTTGGAAGTACATGCACAATCACAGTCTACTTTTAAGAACTCAATTGCTTTTTGATATTCAGTCATTATAACCATATAATACATTTTATATTCAGTTTGTGTGTTTTTGTTACATAATACATTAAAAGAATACATAAAAGTACCCCTATATTATACACTCATATAATCATTTACTCTTCTGAGATTTTTCTTTTTTTTCTAGATTCTTGGGATATTTCCAATAACTCTTACTTACATTTTTCCTTTAATTCATCCTGAAAAATTTCATAAGTAATTCCTTTATATAAATATTCTTGAATAGTCTTTGTATCAGTTATTTGAAGACATATGGTACAATCTTTTCTCCTGACTCTCTTTTTAAAATGCTTCTGATGGTGCTATAATTTTTAGATTCCATAGTAGATTTGATGTAAATTAGTTTCATATAGTAATTTTTATATAGTATCACGTAGTGGTCGCTGAGTTCTTCAAATACGCCAGATTCTCTTCAAGGTGTATCTCTTAGACTAACTCAAGTTGTTATAAGCAAGTTCTTATTGGAGTGCCTTCCCAAGGTCTTATAGTCCTCAAACTTCTTATCTTTAACTGTCTTGTTATCTCTTAGAT
>RBNI01004930.1:0-13250 GCA_003990745.1 Jimgerdemannia flammicorona | reverse complement strand
AAAAAAAAAAAAAAAAAAAACTATAAGCAGAATAATTGAGATGAAAAACTGACCTTAGCTAAATTTGCATATAATAATAGTATAAGTATAAATATGAAAATAACTCCATTCTATCTAAACTATAGATAATATTTCTAAATCCTATAACTATTATATAAGTAACAGTATCAGTAGTACAAGAAATCATTGATACCATATAAGATACTATCTAGTAAGCATATAGAAGTATAAAGAATACAAGTAGTATATATGACTAAAATAAAAGAGAAATCATATATAAAAAAGTAAATAGATATTACTCAGTATATGACATCTGACTCTAAATAACATAAGATCAAAGAAGAAACTCAGACTCTACTATATTGGACTATTTAAGATCTTAGAAAAGTATAGTCCTATTATATATAAGTTAGATCTCTCAGCAACTCTAGAAAATATCTACTCAGTATTTTACATATCTTAACTTTAGCTATATACTGAAAATACTTTCAAAGAAAGAATAGTATCACTCTCAGATCTATCAACTAAGAACTAAAATATAAAGTAATTATATTTTAAATTATAAGAATTACTAATTTGGATGAGCTACCAAGTCCACCCAGTACTATCTTGTAAAATAGAAAGAATATTCTAAGTATAATACTATCTGAGAAAAAAAAAAAAACCTTTACCAAGTATAGAAGAAGTAGTAACTCAATATAGATATCTAGTATAATAGAAATTCTAATAGAATTTCTAAAAAATAGTTATATTTCTAAATATTCCTAATAAAGAGAAGTATAAATAACTTAAACAATTTTATATATAGATAATCTATTACAATATAAATACTCAGCAAAGATACTGAGAACAAACTAAAAATAAGATCACTACTACTATCTTTATAACTATTAAATATTAATGGAATTTTATCAAACCACTCTCTATTAATATATAAATCTCTGAAGACTCAGATCTAAATGAAGCCTAATAATATTTTAGAAGAATCCAATTCCAGGTCTTTCACTACTAATAAGAATTAAAGAAGTACTATAAGATTAGATATCTTATTTATCAATAAGCTACTCTCAGTAGTACTAAGTAATGAACCTGCTTTTTCATTGATAACTATATCTATATTATTACCAAAAGACTTTATGTCCTTTTCTACATCTGACTCTAAGTTCTCAATCACTATAGAGTATTTTCTGAGAATATTACTAATTTGAGTAATGAATAATAGAGCAATATTATCTTTCAAGTAGTTTAGTATACTGTTCTTTAGTTTGATAAAAATCTAAAATTTAGTACTAAATCTAATAAGTAGGTTCAGATAAAGAAGGAAAGAATATAATGAATTATTATATATAAGTTATCAGAATTTCTGATAGAAATTCTGATAGAAATTCCTATAGAAATTCCTATAGAATTTCTAACTAACAGTCATAGTTGTCAAATATATATAATATAACTATATATAGATATACTCAGTATATCATATTTAGCTACAGCTCTAAATCTATATAAATACTCTCTATACTATATATTATATATATAATCTTAGCTCAGTTTTTCTAAATATAAGAATAAAGTAATATTCTTATTACAGAACTTTCAGACTTAACTTATTAATAATTCTGAGTCTAATCAACTTGAGATATAAGCATGATACCTTTTTCACTAGTACAAGAACTTAAAAGCAATATTTAGACTATATTACTATAATAGATAATTATGTAAAACTTAGCACTTTCTTATAAGAACTCAGAACTTAAGACTGATAATCAATCTTAATTATCTATAATATATTAATTTTATTAGCATATAGTTTTATTATAAGTTAGTTATAAAATATTTTATTCTAAATTTTATTATGAACTTAATTATATTGAAATATATTAAAGAGCTGTAAAATTATTTATATATAAGAGAAAATTATAATTATACTTAGAATAGTTTAAATAAATTTTTTTCTCAAGTTTTAAATAATATTAAATTATTAACTATTTATAAATATTATAGATATATAAAAATATATTATAAAGAATTAATAGAAAAAAAAGTAGAAATTATTATAAAAAAATATCAATCTTATTATTAAATTCTTAATATAGAAATACAAATAGTTTAAATATAATATAAATAAATTGATAGTTATCTCAATTGTCTATCTATATCTATCTCAATCATTTATTTATATTCTCTACAATTCTCTATCTATATTTATCTTAATTGTCTATCTATATCTATCTCAATTATCTCTCTATATCTACTTCAATTATCTATCTATATCTATCTCAATTATCTATCTGTATTTATCTCAATTATCTATCTACATCTACCTCAATTATCTATCTATATTTACCTCAATTTTTCATCTATATTTATCTTCACCTTAATCATTTATCTCTTTTTTTTTTTTTTTTTTTTTTTTTTTTTTTTTTTTTTTTTTTTTTTTTTTTTTTTTTTTTTTTTTTTATTTTATTTTATTTTATTTATTTTATTTTATTTTATTTTATTTTATTTTTTTTAACAGACTCATAGTCCTGTGGATTTTTAATGGAAGGGAACCTAGACTATATAGGCCAAAACCCTCCCCCACTATCCACTGAACAATATCCCCCCATTAACCTAGGCTACTAAATTATCTAGCAGTCCCACTACTCTAGCTATGCCTGTCGAACACTGGCTAAGTCGACCCCCATGACATAGACTAGACTTGTCTGCTCACCAGGACTGGATCATCATTTACATGTGAGAGCACACCTATGTGTCGGATCTAGTAGCACTGGGACTGAATAAAGAATAGCCCCCCAAACCCCAAAAGAAAGCCTGAGGCAAATAAAAACTCCCCAACCAACCAACAGAGAGCAAAGTGGATTCAAAGTGGGTGAGTAAAGGACTTATATATAGCACCATCCCCAAAGAACTTATACATGGGCTAGGGCCTGAAAAGACCCCACTCCCACTCCCCGAGCCTGCGGGCCTCGATCACATTACTGTGTCAGCTCTCAGTTCCAGTCAGGTACTGCCAAATGAGGAAGGTCCCACTCCCCAAGCCTGCAGGCCTCGATCACGTTGCCATATCAGCTCCCGGTTCCAGTTGGGTACAGCCAGGATGCCGGCCCCTGCACCACCCCACCCCCTACCAGCCAATTGAAAGGCTCCACTGAAATATTGTCTGCCCCAGCCCCGATGACCGCCCCCAGCCTGGCACTCCACTGGTTCACTGTAATCGCCCTTTCTCCTATCTGTGACAGCTATCTCCCCTCCCATTCCGATATCACCCGAAAAGCAGTCACCTACACCAGAACTGTGCTCGCCGGGAAGCTCGCCAAAGCCAGAGGGCCCCACCACAGGTACTGAGGACCTGCAGGTAACCTATACTGAGCACTTGACACCCAAGGTTGGCTGACTCCCTACGTAGCCTGAGACACACTGAGACAACACCTTGTTGGCAATAGCAAAAGGAAGAAGGCGCCGCACCAAAATGGATATACTCCAGATATAGCTGAAGACACCAGAAACTATGAAAAAGTGGAGAAGACACCGATCTGACACCAATAAAGGGGCAACTCATCACCATTGCCCTCCTCCCACTATGTCTATGCAGGCACAGCAAACCAACCTGAGGTAGAGGGGGTAATAATAGGGGAAAGGGGACTTGGAAGATTGCCTACCAAACCTTGTGACCAGTAAGGTAGCGGAGAAAGGAGTCATTATTTTATTTTTTTCAATCATTCATCTCATTTATTATTATTATTATTATAGTATTATAAAATTTATATGGTGATTTCCTTTTTAAGAAGTATGTGACTGGTACTAAAGTTTGGCTCAATATATATATATATTTTTAAACTTATAGAGAGATATGAAAAAACTTTAAATAAAAATTCTGACTCTGTCAAGTTGTAGTAAATCAAGCAAAGAATCATGTTACAGAATTATTATTTTAATATATTTTTTTCTTGTCATGTTCCATACCTTCAAAGTTTACCAAAATTTATTGAGGTTTATAGATTCGCCCCACTATAATTATATGGGAGATTCGCAATTAAAAAGGGACTTATTAGTGCAACCCTCATATCGAAATTGATCACGCGTCGCGCGATGACGACAACGACACACTGTGTTTACACGCGCAACCCTCCAAGCGCATGACGTATCCGTTCCCTTCTTTTTTCAACATAGGCAACATCGGAACGTCCATGCCGTGGTAATACGGCGCGCCAATTACCCAATTAGATCTTATCTGCTCTGTCCTTTGGAATCACTGCGACTTGGCAACGTAATCAAAGGAAAGTAATATCTCGGGAGCTTGTCGACGGTTCATTTCCTATAGGCGAAGGTTCGGGATGGCTGCACATCTCGCTTAAGCCTTTAGGTTAATGCTGCGATCTCATACTCCAAGGGTGATGCGATCCTTTTGAGGTTGTTTGAAAGGGTGCAGGGTGAGTTGAAATGAGGTTTGTAAATGCCGATTTGTAGTGGTCGTGGGCACACTTCTATGTGTCATGTGTCTTAAACAGTTTTTTATTATCTTTACACTCAAATACACGACATATGATAGAAAAGTAGCCTAATATCTGTTGGTACCCAAGCGAACCCGACACTCCGTACGGTGTCCGAGTTTTTTTTTTTAAAAAAAAAGAAAAGAATGCAACCCTCTTGGCATTACCCAGAAGCCACCACGAGGAGGTGGGGTTGCGTCGGCTTCCACGTACCTTAGAGCGTGCGCCTTGAATCCATCAATACGTCGTCTTGCCGCCCCCCTCCTCTTTTTCTTCCTGCGCCGAAATGGTCATCCTAATTGACGGTCAATTGATGCCGAATCATATTGCCGGACGAATCATCAACTTGCCGAGTTGTTGCTGCAGCATTCGTCACTCGTCCTCTTGACTCATCCGGCCCAGGTACGTGATCGAGGGCGTCGTGAGGGACGGAGGTGACGCTGTCCGCTTGACTCCACGCTCGCACTACATCTTCGTGGATGGGACACAGCAGGAGGGACACCGCAACTCACCCGTGGGGCAATGGCGCTCGCCTCAGTAGGTCATACTGGCGATTTTGCTCCAACACAAAAGTGTGGTTGGCTATATAAAATAATGTGAGAGGAGGGGGTTCCTGTGGAAATATAAACAAAGAAGATCAGAATAACTCTGCAGTTCGGTGAAGGACGCGGACACCGCGAGGCCGCAAGGCTGCGAAGCTGCGAGGGAAGCGGTCCTGTGGAAAACAAAAGAACGGTTTCCGATCAAATGCGGGGGGTTGTCGAGAAAGCACGAAGAAAAGCGTGAATGAAAGCATGTGAAAAGAAAGCGTGACGGAAAGTATGAAGGAAAAGAAAGAATGAAGGAAAGAATGAAGGAGAGAGTGGGGAGAAAAATACCTGTGGCGCCGTCAAAAGGCAGTCACGCCCGAAATCACATTGTTACGTACAGGACATCTCAGAAGCCGGTAAAACATCCTATTACCGTAATGATTTACCAATTATTTTTATATAAATAAACATTCATTTGCTTGAGACACCTCCCCATGCCGGGGAAATGATTGAACGTACCTCATCAGGGTCCCCTTTTATTTCACAAGCTCCATGCAAATTTCCGATCTGGCAAATGCGGTCCCTAATCCACAAGGGAGCACGGTCTATAGGGGTGAGCGCGGTCCACAAGGATCCCCTGAACCAAGTAAAAGGTGATATGGTAAAGTATAATTTTAAAAAGGGAGCAAAAAACGATAAAAAAGACACAAATGTAGCGAAACTTATTATCGGAGATGACCCTATTTACAAACCTTGGCTGCACGACCGGGGGAGCTCTGACGGCTGTTTCCGTACATGTATTAGTGTAACTCAATATGTCGATGAAAAAGTCCCATTACACGGACTTAGATAGCGTGTTCAGTCCCGGGTACAAAAAAAAAAAAAAAAAATTGGAGTTCGTAGTGCGTGAAGAACGCGATTATTTGCAGTTGCAAGTGGAGTAATAAAATAATAATAATAATAATAAACTGGCGCCTGTGTGAGTTACGTGTTTCTCCGACATATGGCCGCCGAGTATGGGATATGGGAGATGATGTGATTGATATCATCCTGATGCTGATGAAAAAGACCAGATACATAAATGTCTCGGTCACTATGATTGTCTCAAGATTTTAATATAATGTATCTAATGTATCAGTAGGAGGGAGAGAGGCGTCTCGCTCATAGGAAACACTCGAAGAGGTTGCCCCAAAAGCAAGTCTATAATTTTCAAGAAACCAACACCTCAGACCGTACTCATAACACTCCATCCCAGCCCGCCGATAAGATACATCTCAAGTGACAGATGAAGGAATCGACCGCTTCTGATCCCATTGCCATGGATTGTAGCGAAGACACAGACTCTCCATGGTACGCCGAAACTAGCAGCGTATCCGGGCCCACAAAAGCCGACCCAGTCCATCCAATGTGCACCTCGTCCATCCCCGCCTGCGCCCGTTTGATTGGCCAGCTCCACATCATGATTGTCGGCGACAGCTGCGTCGGCAAGACTCAGTTCGCCCATCGCCTTCTACGTGAAATCGAGTTGGCTTTCGGATCTAAGACAGAAATTCGCTCGGGAGACACGTACTCCCTCATGGGTGGCCATCCCGAATTGAGACAGGACGCACCGCCATTCGAAATGACCGAGTATCGCGCCAGCACGGCTTACACGATACTATGGCCCGTCGTCTCCGATAACGGTCACACCTCGCTTCCGAACGCGTCCTCGTGGCCGTCGAAAAGCGCCCCGGTGTATAGCGTCACCGTTTTGGATACTCGCGGCTACGGCGAGACAACAAACGCGGTGGAGGCAATGACACGGGTCACGACCTATCTAGAACAAGCCTTCGTCAACACGCAAGCAATCTATGCCTCCAGCACCCCTCATCACAATTTCTATCGTCTTTTGTCTCCAGGATTCGGCATTCACGAATTGGTGGACGTCGTGCTTTACCTTTCGCATGCCATCAAACCTGTAGATATAGTGTACATGCGGAGGTTTAAACCGTTCGCGTGTGTAGTGCCTGTTTCGGTGATTGATGGAATCGCTGAGCCGTTGGTAATAGAAGAAGAGAGGGCGCAAGTTCGGAAGCGATTTGAAGAGTTTGGCGTCACTTGGAGCGAGAGGAAAGGGATGATATTCCATGAGAGATTAGACGCGCAATTTGATAACGGAAACAGAATGGATAGGATGCCAGATGCGGGATGTGCAAGAGTAGCAATATTCTATTACCTGATACGCGGGTCACGCAAATTCAAAGTGGCGGATGCGACGAAGACAAGCAAGACACGATGTTACCCTTTGTGATCAACGGCCGCGTTAATACCGATGTGGAAGATTTCAACCGACTGTGCAATCTCTTGTTTCGGCCGTCGAAGTTGGATAGATTGCGATATTGGAATGTGTGCAAGTTTGTCGAATGGTTGTCTTTGAAACAAGAGAAAGCAGTGAAATTGCAAGAGGAAGAAGTGGAAAAAAAAAAAGCAACAGGAGCAGCAGCCGGAAGCAGCGAGGTTGAGGCAGCAAAATGAAGCAGTGGAACAACTGGGGTTGGATAGGGCGGAACTAGCGAGGTTGAGGCTGAAAATGCAAGAGGAAGAGGTGAAAAAACAGCAACAAGTGTACCAGTACCATTCGGGTGACACAAGACTCAGACAACATTTTCGACAAACATCTTCAAGTATTGGTGTTATCAAGATGGTGAGCAACAAGCATTCTGGTGAGCATACTGGGCAGGAGGGCCCCAGTGCCTTTGACTGGCAACATGTGGGGGGGGTCGAGGTGCTGGTTTTGGCATACCGAGTACTTCGATAAGGGGATATGGGGCTGGAGGTGGTGGCAGAGGAGGTGCAAGGCAGTATGGAGGAGAGAGGATGACCTTTGTGGATAAGGTCAAGATGGGGAAGCAGGCAACTGGACTGGATGGCTGGCTGGAGTTGGGGAAGGTAGCTGCTATCTTGAGTGGCAAGGAGGCTTCTCCATTGGGGGATCAGCATAGTGGGGCTGGCAGTATAGTGGCTGAGGCAGTGACTGTTGATGGTGGTATGATAGGCAATCTGGAAAAAAATCCAGATGTGATGGCTGATGGGGGACCTGGACAGGGGAGCGGCATGAGACCTGGGGACCTGGCTGATGGTGTGATGGGTCTAGTAGTAGCCCCATTACTCAAAAAATCTTGATCAGAATTCACTGTCACACTGTGCTTCTGTGGCTTAGCAGTGATGGCAAAGATGGTGCTGGGGCTGCTGGCTAGTGAGGTGAAAGGAGCAGCCTCGGTTAAGTTTTTGAAGAAGCTGGAGGCAGTCGAGGTGGGGTTTGAAGAGGAGGATTTACTACTGGAGGCAGTGGAGAAGGGTGTGGTGATTGGAGGGATTTCAGTGCTGATGGCGAGGTGTATGCATTGGGATCTCTGAGTGGTTCATCTGGTGATTGCGGACTTGCTGACAGTGAAGAAGGAGGAAGCGAGGAGGCTGGTTATGGATGTGGTGAAGGAGTATGGTGAGGTGGTCGACATTGGGTTCAGGGTATGGGAGGGGACTGAGCTCAGGACAGGTGATGTGGACATCTGGTTGAGGCTGTTTGGGATGGAGAATACAGGGAAGGCTAGGGATTGGCCAGTGGTAATGAAGTGGGGCCTAGTGGAGTGCAAGGTTTCGAGGGTGAAGGGGTCAGAGGAAGAGGAGGAGGATTTACTGGAGGTACTTGAGGACCTAGTTGGGGCCGTGGAGAGGAGGCAAAGGGCTTGGAGGGCTTATGAGGCTAGGACAGTAGTAGAGGTGATCGAGGGCAAGAAGGTGCAAATGGACAAGGTGCTTGGGAGAAGGCAAAGGGGAGACAGCTGCAGAAGGATTTGTTGGCCAGTTTGGATGGGGGTAAAAGGGCCGGGGCTGTGGAGGAGGGCACGAGAGCGAGTGCTAGCATCTGGGCAGAGGAGGGGCAGTAAGGGGGGAAGGTGAAGAAGAGTGGGGGACAGAGGCCAGAGGAGGCTGTAGTGGACATGGCAATGGTGGAAGATAATCTGATCCAGTATGGTGTTCCCGAGGTGGGAGAGGGGGAGCTGGAGGATGTGTCTGAGGATGGTTGGGATGAGTCTGTGAGAACTGAGGAGAGGAAGAAAGGGGAGGCAGATTTGGCGCAGGCAGCAGAGGTAGTTGGAGGGGAGAAGTGGCTATTGAGAGCACTGCAAAATGTGATGGCCAAGGAACTGGGCGAGATCAACTTCTGAGTGATCAGTGAGGAATTCTGGAGGTGAGTGCTGCGAGGGAAGGAGGTCGTGAGGAAGTTGAGAGATGAGATAATGGCAGCTCTTCTGGAGGCAGAGGAGTATGAGGTCACTGAGGCAAGGGAGGTGACACTTTTAGGTATCGCTAATGAAAGGGCAGCTTATCTGTGGGGGCCATGGAAGGGACTGGAAAAGTAGCAGGTGGTGTGCAAGGAGTATCAGGCATCAATGGAGATGGTGGATGGTGAGGAATGTGTGGAATTGCTGGCAGCTCTGGATGAACAGCAAAATGTGGAAGCTGAGATTGCGGCAGAATGGAACCTAGATCTGGCTGGAGAGGAAGTGAGTATGGAATTGTAGATGTGGAGATTTCAACATTATCAAATATTTCGCTATGAATAGTACAACCAACATTTTTTCTATGAACATCAATGGGCTTAGGGGAACTAGGAGGTGATGTATGATTTTTGGATGACTGAAGAAACTGGAGGCAGATATCTTCTTACTTCAGGATGTATGGTGTGAGGGGGAGGAAGATAGACTGGAATAGACTAGAGAGTGGGGTGGGGAGGCAGTTTGGCAGGGTAAAGTGGGAATCCTGATTAGGAAGGGGAAAGGGGACATTGCGGACACTGGACATTGGGGTAGTAGATTAGTGTGGGGGACATGGCGGAGGCCTGGATGGAACTCAATTGTGGTGGGATCTTGTTACTGCCCGGCTGAGAGGGGGACCCGGGTGGCATGAATTGGAGATCTGCAGGATTCTGGGCTCTTGGTTGAGGCTGGGGTAGATTGTCTGGGGGGTGATTTTAATATGATATAGGAGAGTAGACTGGATAGAACTGATGGGGGATGGGGTATAGCAGGAAGGAGTGGGGGATTGGAGGACTGGGAAGAGGTGGAATGGCTCAGCTCACTAGTGGACGCCATACGACTTCAGGATGGGGACCGACATCTATATACACACTGGGTGGGAGGGCTGAGTACTAGGATTGATTGGGTGCTGACTGCTGAGTGCTGGGGACATACAGTTTGGGAGACAATGGAGGTTGAGTGGTGCCCTTGGTCAGATCACTGGGGTATTCAGGGAGGTGGGAGGTTTGGAGGGAGCAGAGAGGGGCCAGGATATTGGTATCTGAACTCTTCGCTGTTGGATGAGATGGATCTGTGGAATGAGTGGGTGGCAGTGGTATGATCCAAGGTTAATAATTAGAGGTGAGCAGGGATGGGGATTGGAGATAGGTGGCATAGACTGAAATCTAAAGCCCAGAGGTACTGGGGGGAAGTGGGGAAGGAGCAAGGTGCTCAGCAGAGGAGATGAGTCTGATGGGCATCTAAGAGACTAGAAAGACTACTTCTGAATTGGGCTGGGCTATTGGAGGAGGAGGAGGTATTGGACTGGAAGGCTAAGCGGGCTAAGTTGGAAGTAGTGGAATTACAGGATTTGTTGAGGAAGGAGGAAGCAGTGCAGGGTCAGGCTCTGGTGGCCAGGTTAAGGTGGCAAGGATTGGAAGAAGAAGAACGACCTACAAGGCTTTTGTCCTGTCTCCTTCATGCTAGGGGAGCAAGACACCAGTGGGAAGGAGTCCTTAATGATGAGAGAGAGATGGTATTAGGCATACAGGGGATCCTGGGCCAGCTGAGCACCTGCTGGAGTAACCTCTGGAGTGAAGAGGAGGGAGGAGAGGGGGTGCAGGACATTGAGTGGTATCTGGAAGATTGGCACCCAAATCCGGCAGCAGGGTTGGGGGATCTTGGCCAACCAGTTTTGGGTGAGGAGATCCTTCAAGTTCTGGTATCAACAACCCTAGGAATGATGCCTGGGGAGGATGGTCTGCCTTGGGACTTTTGGAAACATATGGCATCTATAGAGGAGGCTCTGGAGGAGATGTCGCTGATGTGTGATACAGTCATCAGTACCAGAGAGTGGATTGAAGGGCAGTAGTTGGGGCTGGTTTCTCTGCTGTACAAGGACAAAGGGCATAAGGAGGACTGGAAAAATTGGAGGCTGATCATACTGCTGGATATGGACTGCAAGTTGGTCACCAAAATTCTGGTGGTGAGGTTACAGGGTGTGGCACAGCAGGTGATAGGGAAGGAGCAGCGAGGCTTTGTTGGAGGCTGACTGATCCGAGATGGCACAGCATGGGTTCACAGTGTCATTGAAGGTGCTAGGGCTGCAGAGGTGGATGGCCGTTTGGTATTTCTGGACCAGGAGAAGGCCTATGATAGGGTGCAGAGAGTATGGTTAGAGAAGGTACTGGAGCGTATTGAGGTACCAGTGGGCATGTATCGGTCACTTATTAGATTGCTGGAAGGGAGTAGGGCTGCGTTTCTGGTGAATGGTCACAGGGGGGCTTCTTTCCCCTTGGAGAGGGGGGTGCCTCAAGGAGATCCACTGTCACCTATCCTTTATGCCTTTGCCCTGGAGCCATTGTTGGATCGGATCTGATACAGAGTTGGTAGACTGAATATCTTGGGGGTCAATTGGAAGGTGGGGGCCTTTGCAGATGATATGGTGATTGGGTTGGGCTCGGTGGCAGATGTGGCTATGCTCAAGGAGATAGTCGAGTGGTATGAGAGATGCTCTAGGGTGAAACTCAACTGGCACAAGTGCAAGATAATAGTCCTTGGAGAAGGAGTCATAGGGGGGGATGTCATTGGAACAATTGTCCCGGCAGGAGGAGTGGTACAGTATTTGGGTATCTATTTCTCGGTGTATGGCTCTTTACTTCCCAAAGAGTGGTAAGAGTGCAAGCTGATAGAATGGGGGACAGTTCTGACGAGTTGGGGTGGTAGACAGATGTCGCTGGCGGGAAGGGTAACTGTTCTGAATGTATATTGGATGCCAAAGCTTTGGTATCTGGGCTACCATTTGGATTTCCCTAAGTGGGTGGTCAAAAAGCTTCTCAAGATGGCCCACTCTTGGCTCTGGGCTGGATGCCAGAGTCAGATTGGTTGGGAGGTACTAGCAATTCCTGTGGATCGTGGAGGCCTTGGCCTGGTGGACTTTCCCAAGAAGCTACTCTGCTTGAGGGCATGGTGGATGAAGAGGGCTAGTGAGTTGAGAGGAGGAGAATGGGTGCCTCTTATGCAGTATTTGTGGGAGATGAGAGTGTTGCTAAGGGGTGGCTCAGGTGATCTACTGTCCTTGGTGGCCTTGGATGGTAGCCAGAGGATGCGATACAAAGGATTCTGGTGGGGAGTGGTAGATGGGGTACACCATATTGGGATCCATTGGCGAGGTACTGAAGGGGATGAGGACTGGGGTCTGGAGATGTGGAGGTGGGACAGGCTCTTATTGAGAGGGAATCTGGTCAAGGACTTTTGCTTAGAGGAGGGTATGGAGTGCCTTAGGGGTCTGGGGCAGGATCTTTGGCCAGAGGCCTGGCAAGGGGCTGGGATTGGAGAGAGGTGGGACTGGGCAGGCATATGGTCTTGGTTCAAGGTTGTGTCAAGGTGGCTCCCACCAAAATTCTGGGTAGCATGGTGGAGGCTGTTGCATCAGAATGTGATGCTAAACTTTAGGACTGGACATCTGGTGGATGGTGGGGTCTTTGACTGTGAGGAGTGCCATAATGTAGGGCAGGAGGGAGGGGTGGTACAGATGCCTGAACATTGGCTGGGGGAGTGCAAGAGTCTGGAGAATTTTTGGAAGGCTGTTGGGGTAAGGCTAGGAGTGTCTGTACTGAACCCTGAGGTGGGTGGGCAGTGGACAGCACTGCAGTCAAGGCTGGTGGGGGGGGTGGGAAATGAGTGGCTGATGGTTGGCTGGGCCATTGCTTTTTGGGTGGGGCTCACAGAACACTGGCGGAGCACATTTGAGGAGGGCCCCTGGAGGCCAGTGAGCCTGAGGATAGTGAGGTGGGAGGAGCTGATGTTAGAGCTCTTCAAGGCATGGTGGATTGGGTGGGGCCCCAAGGGGGGAAAACATAAGGGACTAGTAAGGAGGATTGTAGTGAAGAGTGGTGGTAGGGTAGCAGTGAAGGTGGATGGGGTGTCATTTGTAGGAACTACGGAAGGGG